>VDFB02196449.1:0-11088 GCA_007258455.2 Sequoia sempervirens | reverse complement strand
AGTGGTCTTTCAGATACTTTCTATTTTTAGAAAGTCAGGCAGGCGGAAGCTGCTATTTTGGGCAGGGCACCTGGTTCAGCTGTTTAGCTCAGAGTCGACCCAGTTCTTCAGTTTGACAGTCGGACGGAGAAATATTGGAGTATTTAATGATTTAATGAATAATTAATACTTTTGACTTTATATTAAAGTCACTTTATTAATTATTTAAATATTTAATAAAAGGGGCGTATTATAAAGTATTTATTATACTTTATAATAAAGTGTTAATATTTGATAAAATGAATAATTATTATTCATTAATGATGGTGCCAATTATTAAAAGTATTTTTCCTAAGTCAAAAGCGCACATTTAATCATTTTAATTAAAATGATTATTAAATGAGTCTTGGGTCGAATTTTCACAAGGAAGTATATATTCTCAGGGAAGGACAAATCGAACCATTATGATATGTTATTCAAATTTGTCTTGTATTTGCTCTGAGCATTGGAGTTTGCAAAACCTAGGGTTTCAGCAGACGAATAGATTCTGGAGAACGATGCCTCTTCAGAGTTTGGCATACTGAGACTGTGCAATACCAGTTGAAGATTGTCTCTTGGTGACTTCAGACAGAGGTTACAGATCGAGCTTATTGATTGATTCATTCAGGGTTTAGCAGAGTATTTCATCAGTTAACAGGGAGACCTATCAGAGGTTACTATCTCAGAGATCTGGCAACTTTATTAGGGCCGTACTATATTCTTATTTGCTGTTGCAGCAAGGCCGTACAATTCTGTACCTGCAGGCCGTACCATTATCTTTAGTGAACTACGCCTCCTGTCTCCAGTTCTTTACATTCAGATCCAGTGCGCCTTGGGTTCCAGGGGATCCAGCATTGATTTCAGAGCTCAGGAATTGATTCTTTCATTCAGCCGTACCATCTTTATCATTTCTTTTGGCGCCTGCAAGAGGAGACCAGGTTCTTTGAAATAAAATATTATTTTATACACTTGTTCAATTTTTACATTGTAAATGCTCTGGAAGTTCAATAAATAGATGCGCCCATATTCTCTGAGCACTCTCAAGCTTATTTCATGTTTCTAGAATTTATTACGAATTTTTGTGCAATATTATAGTAAATCGCAGCTTTCATGATTTTATCAAAAACACAAAAAAACACAAAACTTGCAAAAACAATATTCACAGTTAGGGTTTCGGGGTTGAGAATCACCTGGATTCTTACATTTTACAACCTGAAATAGGGGTGTTTGAAAACCCTAATTTTCAATTTTTCAAATTTCACCAGTATCCTCTTGACATCAAACTGACACAAAGTCCATACTTGATGTCATGTCCCCTTCTCAGTGACATCTCTCGGAGTACAGGATTGGCCTATCACACGACCCTCGTAGGCTGATAGACTGGATAGAGGGTCACTTGGGAGCTTGGCTCAGCTTCAGTTAGTAGAGTTTGATCAGTAGTCTTTCGTTTGGGCTCGATCGGAGACTTTTTGCAAAGTTGCTATTTTTAGCAGTTCCTGGCAGTCGGCATGGGACCCTTGCTATTTTTAGCAGTATGGCTTTGGCAGCGTTCAGAATCACTTCAGTGTTCGTCAGCTTCAGACGGAACAGTCATCGGGTGAATAACGTGGGAGATATTAATATTTAATTATATTAATTAAATATTAATTATTTGATGATTATAATATAAAGTTATAATATTAAATTATAACTTAAGTGATTTATTTGAGGGGTCGCCCATCATCAGGAAAGGGGCCAATTTGGCAATTTAAATTATTATAAAACATTTCACAGAGACTATGGAAGAATTAAAAGAATTAAAAGTGAATATTTTAATAAAACCCTATTATTAAGGAAATCGCACTTTTGAGCCATATAGTGCATTTGCCTTGGGAATTGTGCCATTATGTGATTATGGATTTTGAGAAACTGATCAACTTTGATCTGAGCAAGAGACTTTAGGGTTTCAAGTTCGAATTCCTTGGGGAACGAGCCATCTCCATCGGAAGCAATTCAGAGGGTGTGAAATACCACTTGATTTATTGCAGCAGAGGTTTCTTCATTTAGGAGGAATCACAGAGCTTCAGAGGTTATCTATTTACAGAGTTTCAGAGTATTTGCATTCAGAAGTCATTCATTCCTTTAGGCGCACCTTTCAGAGAGATCTGGAGAAACTTGAAGAAGCCGTACAAATTTATTATTGCTGCTGTCATTTACCAGGCCGTACCATCCTGTATCAGGCCGTACGATATCAACAAGGACGTCTTTTTGTTCCAGAGCACAACGCCTTCCTTCTTCATCATTTGTCTTCATCAGAAGAGGCGCAAATATCAAGAGAGCATTTGGGTAGCATCTGGCAGAGGAAGAGTGTGTCAACAGTGAGCTGTACCATCTCACATTTCATTCATGGCGGCTGAAATCAGGTTCCTTGAATATTAAAAATCAATTGCTTTATTCATTGCATGTAATAGAATATTTGTTGTAATCATCTCAGAGGACAAATAAACGCCTTGGCATTAGTATTACATCATTTCCTGAGTCAGATTATTTTCTTAGAATTTATTCTTTATTTATTGCAAAAATCGTACCTTTCATTTATTGCTCAAAAACTCAAAAAAAAACAAGCAAAAATAAAAAACCTTCAGAAAAACCTAAAAACAGTCAGATACAGAGATTTTGGGGAAACTAGGGTTTCTACAGTGGTATCAGAGCTAAATCCTGCCATCTTGAGGGTTTAGCCATCATATGCAGCCAGAGGAGTTTGATACATACAGGTACTATACTCGCAGACGTGCCTTGATTGAAAGGCAACACAGTTTGAGCAGGCAGCCAGAAAACATGGCTGACAGGAATGACAGGGCTGAGAGAATAGATATACCTGGTACAGAGATTCCACAAAATAACAGAGATCAGGACGATGCAGAGGTCTTGGATGCACTCAGAGATCTTCGTGCAGGACAACGGCGTTCCGATGATGTATTACAGTAGGTGGCAGTGGCACTACAGAGATTGGGTACTTCGAGGAGACCGTCACCACATCGTGACGATGACAGGAGTGATGCAGGGTCACGGAGAGCTCCTAGGACAGTGTCACGGACAGCAGATAGGCCTACTAGGCCTACTTTCACGAGACTGGAGCTCGATGAGGCTATGCTAGGTGAGGAACAGGATGATTTGTTCGCTGATAGTCTTATGGCAGCGAATGAGGAATGGGAGTTGATACCACCTGTGGTCAGAGAGAGGATTACCTTCGACCGTTTTGTCACTCAGAGGAGAGAACACAACAGGGCTCGTCAAGATTGGAGACCCAGATACCAGAACAGTGATTTGAAACATGCAACAAACAGGCTGAATCTGGTGATGTTCGATGGTAGTGGTAAGATGACAGCCCAAGCTTGGATTAGCAAGCTTGATACATTCCTCACTTTGCGTCCGATGGCTGAGAGAGACGCTATTAGGTATGCGACACTACATCTAGAGGGAGTTGCTTATGATTGGTGGCACCACGGCATGGTGACGCTACAGCATGACAGGATCACTTCATACCAGGAGTTCGTAGACAGATTGGTTGAGAGGTTTGATAGGAAGGATCCGGAGACCTACTTCAGAGACTTGGCACAGTTGAGGCAGAGTGGCAGTCTAGAGACTTATATCGGTGACTTTCAGAGGCTATCCGTCATGGTTCCGAACATATCAGAGAGGCGATTGGTAGTACTCTTCATGGAGGGTTTGACAGAGCCATTACGAGGCTGGATCAAAGCCTTTGATCCTCCGTCATTACAGGAGGCGATGAAGAAGGCACGAAACACGGAGTTAGCAGCACCTTCCAGTAGATTTAACTCCAGAGGTTCTTCATCATTCAGGGATAACAAGGGCTTCAACAGAAATAAGGACAAATCTGATTTTAACAAAGAAAAATCAGACTTTAAAAACGATTCAAAAGGTAAATCAGCATTCCCACCTTTGGATTGTGAGGCCCTAAATGACCTACGCAGGAAGAAGCTTTGCTTCTACTGCAAAGGACCATATGACGCTAGTCACGATTGTCCTCTAAGACCTAAGGGCAAGGCAAATCGTGTGATGTGGGCGTATTATGAGGACTCCGAATCAGAAAATTCTGAACAGCGAGAGCATTCTGATGATTCAGAGTCAGAGGCTCTAGAGCCTAGAGCAGAGACAGAGCCCGAACTTCAGGTACAGGAGGCCCGTTTATCTAGCATTCAGCAGGAGGGTTCTTTCCGGCTTCGTGGTGTGTTAGCAGGATAGAGGGTCATTAACCTACTTGATACAGGAGCCACGCATAATTTCATAGATGCTAGATTCGTGGAGAAACGTGGACTCATCACTGAGGAGTTCGAGGGCATTAGAGTCAAAGTGGCAGATGGTTACACTTTGAGATGCGAACGCATGATTAAGGATCTCCCTTTACGCTTGAACAATTATGAGTTCAAGGCTGATTATTACGTTGTTAATATGGGGGACATTGATTTGGTCTTGGGAATGAAGTGGTTACATTCATTGGAGGAGGTCACACTTCGTCTCAAGGACATGGAGATCCGTTTTGAGGTCGACGGGAAGACTCACATACTTAAGGCAATTCGGGACAGCGACCTTAAAACAATTTCTTTTCGCCGAATGGAGCGGCTCATGCGTCATGACATGGTAGAGTGGGCTGCCGAGTGTCATTTAGCACCTATACAGGAGGGACAGCAAAAGACAGAGTATCATCCGGACATTCAGAAGTTGAGAATCAAGCATGACAAGGTGTTCAGTGATATTCCGCCAGGTAGACCTCCAGACAGAGGCATAGAGCACATCATTGAGCTCGAGGAGGGTGCGAAACCCGTTATGATAACTCCTTACAGGCATCCTAAAAGATTAAAGGATGAGATCAAGAAAACAATAAAGGAGTTACTTGCTATGCGTCACATTCGACCTAGCAAATCACCGTTCGCTTCTTCTGTTGTATTGGTGAAGAAGAAGCATGGAACGTTACGTATGTGCATTGATTATAGGGTCCTGAATAAGAGGACAATCAAGAATAGATACCCGATACCGAGGATTGACGAGCTTATTGATGAGCTCCATGGGGCATGTTACTTCACTAAAATTGATTTACGGTCGGGGTATCATCAGATTAGAGTCCGTGAGCAGAACATAGAGAAGACTGCCTTCAGATGTCATTGTGGGCACTTCGAGTGGGCTCACTAACGCCAACCACCTTTCACTTCACATGAACAGGGTTTTTTCATTCATCAATGGTGAGGCTTGTGCTGGTCTTTTTCATGACATCCCGATATACGAGGACTTGGCAGAGCACTTGGCTCATTTGGAGATCAGATTGAGCATCTTGGAGAGGAGTCCTTGCACGCCAAGGAATCCAAGTGCTTTAATTTGGGGAATGACCGAATTATTTTATCTAGTCACATTATCGCTGCAGATGGAGTGATGGATCCTCGAAGAAGGCCATTATTGATTGGCCTACACCGCAAACCCGACACGCTGAGTGTGGTTTCTCGGGTTTATGTGGATTCCATCGCAGATCCGTGGAATGGTTATTCACTTACATGCAGCCCTCCGGCGACGATTTGATGAAGAAGGGGGCATTTGTTTGGACTTCTGAGGCACATGAGTGTTTTATGAAGTTCAAGGAGTTGATCACCACATGCCCTGTTTTGGCACTACCCGACTTTACGAAGCCGTTTGAGCTTCAATGTGATGCATCAGGTGAGGGCATTGGTGCGGTGCTTATGCAGGACAAGCACCCGATTGTATACGAGAGCCGCAAGCTCAGAGGATCCGAGAGACTATATAGCATTTATGATAAGGAGATGCTCGCGATCATGCATGCCTTAGCAAAATTCAGGCAGTATCTTGTTGGCAGCAAATTTTGCATAAAAACTGATCATAACAGTTTGAGACACTTTTTAGGGCAGCGAGATCTCAATGACAGACAGCAGAAGTGGGTCAGTAAGTTGCAGGCTTATGACTTTGATATCTCATATATCAAAGGAACACAGAACGTAGTGGCTGATGCACTCTCACGTCGACCACATTTGAGCACTATGGTTCATATCTCGGAGGATTGGAGGCATATGATAGTGGCAGAGTATGCCAAGGATAGTTGGGCCTCCAGCATTGTAGAGGGATCAGCAGTTGATACCAGGTATACACTTGTGAATGACTTGATCATTTACAAGCACAGGATATTTCTGATTCCCGGTTCAGAGGTGAAGAACATTGTTATGCGAGCCTTTCATGACATGCCTACAGCAGGACATCCTGGATACTTTAAAACCTACAGGCAGATTCGGGAGAGATTCACCTGGAAAGGACTCAAGGCCAATGTTCTTCAGTATGTGCGTGAGTGCCCTGTTTGTCAGCAGAACAAGTAGGAGAACACGTACCCGGCAGGTTTATTGCAGCCACTTCCGATTCCTGACAGGAAGTGGGAATGCCTGTCGATGGATTTTATCACGGGCTTGCCTAAAGCCCAAGGGCGTGATTGCATACATGTAGTTGTGGATCGGCTTACGAAGTATGCCCACTTCTTTCCGATCACCACGACTTACACAGCTACGCAGGTAGCAGAGGTATTCTTTCGTGAGGTATTTAGACTTCATAGGTTGCCTCGGAGCATTGTGAGCGACAGAGATAGTCGGTTCCTGAGTAACTTCTGGCAGGAGGTTTTCAGACTTTGTGGGACCGAGCTCACTCCGAGCACGAGTTATCATCCACAGACAGATGGGCAGACGAAGATAGTAAATAAGTGGGTGGAAGGGTACCTCAGGAACTATATAGCAGGGCAGCAGAAGGCGTGGGTCAAATGGATACATTTGTGTGAGTATTGCTATAACTCGACATTCCATATGACCATTCAGATGTCTCCCTTCATGGCGTTGTACGGGTATGAGGCGCCGAGTTTCCTTGATTTGCTACTGAGCGACAGTAGAGTGCCGAGTGCAGGAGGTTGGTTGCAGGAGAGTCAGGACACTATGAGGGCTCTCAAGGAAAATATAGCCAAGGCACAAAATCAGCAGAAACAGTATGCGGATCAGAAGAGGACGGAGAGGCATTTCGAGGTTGGTGACATGGTTTACCTCATGCTGCAGCCCTACCGTCAGTCCACTCTTAGGAAGAGTGGGTCGGTAGCTCGCCACGCATACGGTCCTTTCAGGATCCCGAGGAGAGTTGGCGAGGTGGCTTACGAGCTTGAGCTTCCAGCAGAGAGCAGGGTACACAATGTATTTCATGTGTCACGCCTCAAGAAGGCGTTGGGTCATCGTGTGGTACCATCTGCAGTTCTACCTCCCTTAGATGATGAGGGAAAGTTGATTCTAGTAACGAGTCCATCCCGAGTATAGGGAGAGACAAATAAGGGCCGAGGACTAATGGAATATCTCAGAAATGGGAGGATCACTTGAGGATGCCATTACGGAGAGCGAGGAGATTCTGCAGCATCCGGCATTGAGATTGCTTGAGGACAAGCAATTTCAGGAGGGGCGGATTGTCATGTCCCCTTCTCAGTGACATCTCTCGGAGTACAGGATTGGCCTATCACATGATCCTCGTAGGCTGATAGACTGGATAGAGGGTCACTTGGGAGCTTGGCTCAGCTTCAGTTAGCAGAGTTTGATCAGTAGTCTTTCGTTTGGGCTCGATCGGAGACTTTTTGCAGAGTTGCTATTTTTAGCAGTTCCTGGCAGTCGGCGTGGGACCCCTGCTATTTTTAGCAGTATAGCTTTGGCAGCGTTCAGAATCACTTCAGTGTTCGTCAGCTTCAGACAGAACAGTCATCGGGTGAATAACGTGGGAGATATTAATATTTAATTATATTAATTAAATATTAATTATTTGATGATTATAATATAAAGTTATAATTTAACTTAAGTGATTTATTTGAGGGGTCGCCCATCATCAGGAAAGGGGCCAATTTGGCAATTTAAATTATTATAAAATATTTCACAAAGACTATGGAAGAATTAAAAGTGAATATTTTAATAAAACCATAGCACGACTACCTCGGAAGCTCGATCGCCGGGCGAAATCCTCATACTGAGCGGGCCCCGGCCAAGATCCTAGGCGCCATGATATCATGTCAGCGCTTCGTGGTCGGATCACCGGATCGCCAGCGCCACGACGCCAAAGTAGTCCCCGACTTCGACGCTGTCAGCGCAGCAAATGCCAAAAAAGGCCAAAAAACAATAAAAACTCTAAATTTTTTTAAACTGTTTTTTTAATTATATCTTCTATTTCGCCCTAAAAGGGCACTCATTTCATTCATTTGGCAAAATAGGAGAAGAAGAGAGAGTTGTGAAGAAAAATAGGAGGAGAAGAGAGGGCAACCAACAACTTGTTGAAGAAAAATCCAAGAGCATATATCATTTGGGGAGCTTCATACCAGCAAGGAGGTGCATTGAAAGCTCATTACCAGTGATTTGGAGGAGTTTCTATTGCATTCCAAGCTAAATCTAAGAGGTAAGTTCGATTTTAATTGAGTTTTTTTGTGTTTTTTTAACAAATATTTCATTGTAATTTGTAAAATTCACTATTCTTTTGAGTTTGCATATTTTTTTTACAAACCCTACTTGCAACTTAAATAATTTTAGAAACCCTATTTTGTGCAGCCACATTCATTTGCAAATCATACCATATTATTATTTTCACAATGTCTCATACCCCAGTCAGAAAAGACCCTGCTTGGAAACATGCTGAAATCTTTACCGGAATGAAAAAAGGAGATGCCAAATGTTTCTATTGCAAAACAATATATCATGGAGGCATAAATCGATTAAAATATCATCTTGCACGCATACCCGCCCATGATGCAGTGGGTTGCCCTATAGCACCTCCTGAGGTTGTTCGTGAAGTACAAGTGCAATTAGAAACTTTTGAAATGCAAAAAGAATTGAAAAAGAAACAGAAGCAGGAGTTGTTGAGTGTTGGAGTTGGACAGGGACTTGGTGCTGTTGGAGATGCTTCTTCCATGCCTCCATACCGTCTTAGTGCTAGTGCTTCTGGTAGTGCTTCTGTTTCTGCATCAGCAATGCCTATGCGTACTCCTAGTGCTGGTGGTGCTGCTACTGCTAGTGGTAGTGGCAGTGTTAGCATTGGCCCTAGAGTTCGTAAATCTAAGGTGGACTCATATTTTGTACCACGCACTACCCCTGGTTCCCAACCGTCGCTTGAGAGCATGGGTTGGAACAAGGACGCACATGATGCAGCCAAAAAGGCAATTGCAGACTTTTGGTACTACTGCACCATTCCCTTCCATGTAGCCAGGTAAATTTTTTTCGTTTAATTGTTTTAAAATTTATATTTAAATTTTAGAATCTAGATGTATCTCATTATCTCATTATCGAATTCAAATTTTACAATACTTATGTAACTTATCAATTTATGTATGACATGTTATAGGTCACCTTTCTAGCAAAACATGGTTGATGCGATAACTATATGTGGGGCGGGGTTCAAAGCCCCTAGTGAAGATGAATTAAAGGGCCCACTTTTGACTCAAAAGGTGGCAGATGTGAAAGCACAACTACAGGAGCAATGCAAGCAGTGGAGCATGATTGGTTGCACCATCATGACTGATGGTTGGACTGATAGGAGAAATAGGACGTTGCTTAATTTCCTAGTTTCCTCCGGAGGTAATTGTTCTTCCTTCAATGCATTGGAATTTGAATTTTATTTAGTGAATCACATAATTTAATATGGCTGATTTATGTTTTTTAATTTATTGAATAATTGGTTTTGTTTTTTTTTTCAGGTGACACCGTCTTCATTAAGTCCATTGATTCTTCTGGCCAATTCAAAAATGCCACATACCTATGTGAGGCCATAGAGGACGTGATAGCTGATGTGGGGGAAGAAAATGTAGTGCAAGTGGTGACAGACAATGCAGCAAATTATGTTGCTGCTGGTAAATTATTGATGGAGAGGCACCCTACTATTTTTTTGACTCCATGTGCCGCCCATTGCATTGACCTCATGTTGGAGGATCTTGGGAAGCTCCCATGGATCAAAACATGTGTGGAAGCAGCAAAAAACGTTTGCAAATTTGTATACAACCACACATGGGTGCTTAACCTTATGAGGCAATACACAGGGTTGAGGGAGTTGTCTCGTCCTGGCATCACCAGGTTTTCAACAAATTTTATCACGATGCAATCCTTGATTCGGTCAAGGGCAGCTTTGAGGCGCATGTTTACTAGTGAGGAGTGGTCTTCCTCATCCTTCTCTACAAGCACTGCAGGGATTGCTGTGGCTGATTGCATTTTTGATGAGCAAGGTTTTGGACACCAATGGATGAGATTGTGAAGGTAAAATTTAATTCTTTATTATGTTCTAATTTTTAATCATATCTTACTTTTATTTGTTTATTTTCATTCACACTTATTTGTGCAACATGTTTGCACTTTGCAGTTTATTGAGCCCTTGCTAGTTCTCCTACGAGTTGCAGATGGGGAGAAGCCCGCAATGGGCTACATATATGAGGGCATGGATAGGGCCAAAGAGGCCATTAGATCAGTTTATGGTGGAGTTGAGGAGAAGTATCATCCCATTTGGGATATCATTGATAGGAGATGGCAAAACCAACTTCATAGGCCCATCCATGCAGCTGCATGTTTCCTGAATCCGGCCTTCCAATTCCACCGCGATCTCCGTGCAGATAGAGAAATTCTTAGTGGGCTCTACACGACATTGGAGCGGATGTTGCCTGCTGTTACTACACAGGTGGTGCAGGAGATAGATGCCTTCACTAAGGCACAAGGAGACTTCTTTGCACGTCAAATGTGCAAAGATAATAGGACAACATTACTACCAGGTAAATATATTTAAGGGCATAATTTTCATCTCTTTATATTATAATTTATTATTAAATGTTGAACTTGAACTTGAAACTTGAAATGAGATTGATTTTGTTTCTTTTTCTCATCTCAGATAGCTGGTGGAATATGTTTGGTTCTGATACACCGAACCTGCAAAATATTGCCATTCGTATATTGAGCCAGCCATGCAGTTCATCTGGTTGTGAGCGCAATTGGAGTATGTTTGAGCACATACACTCCAAGAAGCGCAATAGATTGA
>VDFB02196447.1:0-13844 GCA_007258455.2 Sequoia sempervirens | reverse complement strand
AATGATCCCAAAAGTTATCTACAATGTCCTTATTCATGCACCATTTTATAGAGAGTTTTGGTTTATTAACATTAACTGGCAAACCAGTGCAGGGGTTAATGAATAAAGAGGTTATTTGGGATTTTGTTCTTTGGAGATCTTTCACATCATCATAAAATAATCCACATGCATAATATTCCCTCATTTCTTCTCGCCACAAATGAAAGGAATTATGCTGGGTGGAGAGGGTTTCTATATTTTTAATTATTTCCTTCAATGTGTTTGTCATCTTAGATAATTGAGGATTGTCTTATAAACATCACAAATGCCCCTCAATTGCTCCAATTTTCACCAGCAAGTCTTTAATTGATAGGTACAGGAGGTGAGTGGAGCATTTGGAATTTAATGCATTTTCGTCTTAGCCATAATGCGATTAAAGTTAAAACTAATTAATCTAATTGAAATTACACAATATAAATGAAATTATTGTAAAAAACCCTAGTTTTTTAATAAAAATCCAAAAAAAACTACTTTTTAACAAAAATCCATAACAAACTCTAGTTTTTAATAAAAATACATAAACAACACTAGCTTTTAATCAAAATCCATAAAACATTAATTTTTAATAAAAATTCATTGTAAACTCTAGTTTTTAATAAAAATCAATAAAAAACCCTACTTTTTAATCAAAATCCATAAAAAACTACTTAAAATTATACAAATCTAATACAAAATTTGATCAAAACAAAAAAAATAACAAAAACTTACCTTTGAAATCGGATATCTGCTCAAATTGAATATCTGATATCCAGTCATCGCTTTCACTGTGTTCCCTGCTCTTTAAAATGACTAAAATGATTTTAAAAGGCCATTTTTTTGTATTTATAGCTCAATTCAAATCGGATATCCGATATAGACTTCTTGCCTTGGGCATTGCTTTGGAGCAATGTATTGATACCTAAGCCATAATAAAAGTCAACTCGGGATTTTCATGTTTTTGGGTCGATGGAAAGCACAACTTTTTTCACATTGCCACTTTTTGGACCATCATGATCTTGCACATACCCATGAATAATTTTACATGTCCCTTAAAAGTATTAGTAGCATTCTCAACATTGACCATGCCACAATCATCTTTCGAAGAACTATCTATCACCAATTATTGCAAGTCTTTGATAAATCATGTGACCCTACCAAATTAAAAATTATGAACCAAACACTACAAGGACTCACTAAAACCTCATTAAATGCTCCTTTAATTGGAGAAAAAATGAATTTCATAGTTGTTTAATTGTATTGTCACAACACCCATGAAATAACTAGGATTATTAACTTGTAGTGTAGGTTCACACAATGATTAAATATATTATAAATATAATTGAAAAACAAAAAAAGGAATTCCTAAGTTTTAAAACATTAGGGCTTTATCACATTGATGTAAAAAAAAAGCACTTGAGAGGATTTTATTAAACTTATTACAAACTTTGATAGTTGTCTCCATTCTACCAATTTATTACTTATTCTAACAATTTGGGAAATCACATGACCCTACTAAATCCCAAATCAGGAACCAAACTATAGCTACTCACTAAAACCTCATTAAATGTTCTTTTCATTTTAAAAAAATGAACTTGATATTTGTTTAATTGTATTGCTACACCACCTATGAAACAACTAGGTTTACAAAATTATAGTGTAGTTTCATGCAAGGATTACACATTATAAATGTAATTGAAAAATTAAAAAAGGCATTGCTAAGTTCTAAAAAATGAGGGTTTTAACACATTGATGTAAAAAAATAACAATTGAGAGGATTTTTGTTAAATGTATTACAACCTCTGATAGTTGTCTCCATTCTACTAATTTATCACCTAAAAAAATTGGAGACAACTCTTTATAACAAGAGTGGCCTATACAAGGGCCAACGGGCCTAACTCGATTGGCTAACACATCTTGTTGTAGGCAAGAGGTCATGAGGTCTAGTCTCCCCCAATCCCTATGGTACTAGAGGGTGTGTTGTGTTAATGTCACTAGTCACATGAAGAAAAATTTACTAGGCACACTACAATTTAGAAGGGGGCTACCAGATTCCTATAGTCTAAAAAATGAGTGGCCTATATAAAGGAATTTGATTTTATTATAATTATGGGAATGCATATATGCTCATAGTAATTAGAACTTGCACTACTATTACTACTCAAGATATAGTTAGAATGATGAAATGTTTTTTATTTCTTCATTAGATATTTGATCTCTAAAATAGAAAATTATTTAAATTTCCATAAGAAAACATTCTTTTGCACCTTGTGCTAATTTTATATCACTGAAAAATTTTCTTCATATTTTATTTCATTTTTTCATTTAAAATATCTTAAATACTTGAGAAAAATATACATTTATTTACATTGGTGAACTCCCATGGTCTTTACCTATAGAGGAAAATAAAGACATAAAATGAAAGAGCTTGCAAGATAGTTATACTCATAGGTAACCATTTGGGATGTGACATTGCAAGGATCTTATTACTTTAAGCTTGTGAGGCTTAATTTAAAAGTGTATGATGTTGAAATTCGTATCATTAAAATATTTTCTATATAAATTTTCTTTATTTTACTCATAATAACTCATATGCATATGGGAATGCAAAATCTTAAACATACTAAGACTATTCACACATTATTCAAATACATAATGTTTACATCTTTCTCCCTATCAACATAGTTATTAAAAGTGCATAAAGTAGGAGCATTTTAAGAATACCTAAATGTTTGTTTTGTAGCATGAACAACTCTAAACAAGCATTTATTCTTCCTTGTAATTCTTCCAACTTATTCCAAAAAAAAAAAAAAAACATAAACATTCACATAAAAACAATAGTTTGAAAGAAATTATATCCGAAGGAGGGTTAAAATTGTTACATATAAGTTAATGAAAATTGCTTATGTTGCTAGTTCTTTTCTAGCCATAATCCTCAAGTATTTATTATTCTTGTTCATTTGTCATAGTTTACAAAATAATAATGTATTAAAATAGTGAGTATATTTACACCCTAAAAAGTATTGCAATGTTATGATATTAGGTAGTTTTGCTATCTAGCTAAAATATAGGGTCTACCTATTAGCTAGGTCAAAAGCTCTACCTATTAATAAAGCTCTAGGATACCAAAGTAACCCTCAAATACAATAAAAAATTAAAGAATATTAAGAGACGTACAAGATTGAGAGTAGTTGTCAAGATAAAATTAGTTCTTTAATAGAACTCGAAAACATTGAACATATCAATTTAGAATAATAATGTAAAAATGAATATATGTTGAAGGCAATAAAGAGATCGTATCTTTTCAAAATAGTCCAATGAGTATGTAAATACCCATGAATATGTATACTACCATTAATATTGACTGATCATTTCCCTTTGCAAAGCTATGAATCCATTGTCTTTAAGCCCTACATGAACTTGAGAAAGTAAAATCTATTAGTAAGTGTCCCAAGTTTTGAATCCATAGAACCCTTGTATTCATATATCTCTTCTCATAAGGTGATCTAGTCAACTCCACCTTGAAAAATCATAGTTATTCTCATGCAAAGCATATAAATTTTAATTATAAATAATTTGATTAAGTTATCAACTACACTATCAATTGAGAATAAATTTTCAAGGTAAGAATTACAATTTTGTGATGCCTATGAAACTTTTAAATTTTCTTGTTATTTAAAATTTAAATTATTCAACTTTTTAATTAGTGATATCCACTTAGAGTTATTCGCATGTTCAACCTTACATCACCAAGATACTTTAGAATGCCCTCTACTTTTATCATTGGGTGAGGAATATCTTTCTAAACTAAATTGGACCACCCTTGAATATTTATGTTAATAATTATAGCCATCTAAATTGTCTAGATCATCCAACAAAAATAACTTGAATTAAAATCAACTATAATTTATATTAATGTTTATATTAGTAAAGACCTTTAGCTTTTTCTTTTTGTCACCTCTCAAACTCTAGCAACCAATTGAGATGAACTTCATAATCATTTTTATCATTTATTTTTTTAGATAAGTTTTCTAAGGCAATATCAAATTTGCCTAGATCTATGCTATGTTTCTCTTGCCCAATTTTTAAAAAATGTTTCTCTAACCAATCTTAAACACCTTCAAATGAAGAAACAATTTTAGAAAATAAATTATTTACTTCAAAATATGAAGACAACATTTAAATGTATATAGAGCTTATTACACAATACATTTTACATATTCATCAAGAATTATAATGTCTTACATTCTATATAAACATGCATTCACTTTTCAAGAAGTTACAAACAATCTAAAGATGTGAAGACAACACTTTGAAGCAAGATAGAGATTAACCCCCCAATTATACAAAATTTTGATTGGGAATCTCCCAAGGCCATTGCCTCCAAAGGGGAATGAATTGCAACATTCAAAAATAAAGGTTGCAAGATGGTTCGCTCGAAAAAAATATTTGGTGTGTGTAACATTGCAAAGAGCCCACCACTTTAGGTTTGTGAGTCTTAGTCTAAGAGTGCACAATATGAAAGTTTATCTCGTAAAATTATTTATGTATATAATTTTATTCAAGGAGGTGATTCTAGACCTTAGAAAGGGTGTCCTAATGAAAATTTTCTTAGATAATTATAAATGTTTATTTCTTGGCTAATTGAACTATTTATGTGTCCATCATACATTCAATAGTATTTTATGAGTTGTACAAGTTTTAAAAATATTAATTAACCACAAAATTTTCTCATGGATAAGACCATGGCTAATGCAAATGCCATTGATGTTAACATAGAAAGTAGATTGAGAATCTATCCACAAAGGATTTTGATATAATATATCTTTCTTTCATAATTATCTTTTGTTGCAAGAAAACAAGATTTAATATAAAAAAATTACCTTTGAAAGACATTTGTAAATGACTTTTTATGTCCATTCATCTTCAATATTCATTCTCAAATATAACCCTTCATGTTCTATTAAAAATAATAAATCTACAATGACAACAAGAGGTAGACTCTAATAATGTGAAGGTCTTAACAAAAACCTTACTTTTTACTTTAAATTTCATGACCATATATATAATAAATAAAATTATTTTCATGTAAAATAAAATAACTCATAAATAAATAAAATATTTTCAAATTGATATCTTTTTTTTTTTTTTTAGAACAATGCAAAAAAAAAAGTTACAATGAATAAGAACAATCAAAAGACTTCAAAAAGGCAGAGTCAATTGATGATCAAATTGATATCTTTCCATTTTTAAATAGATATATTTAAAATATCTATACTAATTTATAATATACATTATCAATATAATAATAATATACTGTAATTTTAAATGAATTAAATTACAATTTTAGAAAATATCGAAAACTTTAAAATAAGTATTACTATAAATTATTAGACCTAGATAATTAGGGCCTCCTAATAACTTTGTACGAACCCGTCATAGTTTAATCGTGGAAACGTGAGTCGTTCAGGTCGTCGTTATCGTCCACATAAATAATCATCCAACCTTTTTATATATATTTTTCCATAAAAATTCATTGACCGTTGACGGGCGGGCAGGATAAGAATAGCGCCTCCACTCCCAAACATTATCTGCAATTCCCTCCTCCATCCGTAATGGCCATCTCTTTACAGAAGTTTTTTATGCTCATCATTTCATTTTTTGTTCTCTTCTTCCCCTCTCTTTCTCTTTCCCGTCGATTGTTGTCCAACGGATGCCCTTCCCATGAATCTCATGCCCTTCTTCGCTTCAAAGCGACCCTCAATAACTCTTCTGGCATACTCAATTCATGGGTAAATGGAACCGACTGTTGCACGTGGGAGGGTATATCCTGCGACAATCAGACCAACCACGTTGTTTCTGTTCAGGTTCAGGTTGAGGGTCAGGGTGTGATATCTGAGAGCTTGTGCCAACTTCGTTTCCTTACATACCTTTCTCTTAGTGAGAATATGTTTAATGGAAGCATACCTTCCTGCTTGGGCAGGCTGTCTTCTTTAATTGTCCTTCAGCTTAATTACAACCTGCTTAGTGGAAGCATACCAGATTCTCTGGGTAATCTTTCTTCTTTAACTGTCCTTGGGCTTGATGACAACCTGCTTAGTGGAAGCATACCAGATTCTCTGGGTAATCTTGCTTCTCTTTACATCCTTTATCTTTCCGGGAATCAATTAAGTGGGAGTATACCAGATTCTATTACAAGTCTCTCTTCGTTGAGGGAATTATACCTTAATGATAATCAACTTAGTGGTATCATTCCATATTCCTTGGGAAATCTCTCTTTACTGCACAAGTTGGATATTAGCGATAACAACCTAAGTGGGACCATTCCCCCTTCATTTGCTCGGCTTTCCTCCCTCGGTAGTTTAGATGGTCACGGCAATCGTTTCGACGAAACCATCTCCCCTTCGTCATTTCCAGCTTCTTTAATTTATCTAAGTCTGTCACTAAACCAGCCAATTCCAGAAACTATCTTTGACAATCTTACAAACCTTCGCTTTTTGTATTTATCCGATTGCGTGTTAAATATTAGCAAAACCTGGATTCCGTCCTTTCAGTTATCTGGGTTGCAATTAGTGTCATGTATGATTGACGGTGAATTGCCACCATGGCTTTCAACACAATTCAAGCTCTATACACTGGAATTAGTAAACACTGGTCTTGTGGGACAAATTCCATCATGGCTAGGCACAATTTGTTCTCTGTGGACAATAAATCTTTCAGGAAATCATTTGAGTGGGCCCATACCATCAATGTGGTCTCCTAAACTGAGGGTATTGCTACTCAGTGACAATTTGTTCAGTGGCAATATTCCTTCAAGTTTGGGAAGGTTATCTCAACTCGAAGTATTACATTTGGCAAACAACAACTCAAGTGGCAAAATTCCTTCAAGTTTGGGAAGATTATCTCAACTCTTGCTATTAAATCTTGCAAACAACAACTTAACTGGTGTTGTCCCTATGAGCTTGTCCCAATGCTCTTCCCTCAATGTCTTAAATTTGAGAAATAATAGTTTGGAGGGAAGATTACCAGATCAATTATTTAACCTAAGGGAGTTATATTCATTAGTTGTTCATAGTAATAACCTCGAAGGCTCATTACCCTTTTCAATAGCAAATTGTTCAAATCTACGTGTTCTTGATATTTGGAACAATTTATTTAGAGGTAAAATACCTACATCACTTAAAAATCTTTCAGAGCTAAGAGTATTGGCGATGGAGGGTAACAATTTTACTGGCAGCATTCCTCCAGAACTTTGCCAACTGAAGAACCTCCAGATCTTGTTGCTTTCTTCCAATCATATCTCAGGTTCAATTCCACACACAATTGTATTGTTGCAAGCAATGTCAATACAAAACCAAGATGGTTCTGTATTATCCACTTTTGATGAATGGATATCATATCATGATGGATTGGATATGACTTTAAAAGGCACAGATCAGCACTACACATATATTTTGTCTACTCTCACATCCATAGATCTCTCAAACAATGAATTGGAGGGAGAAGTTCCTTCTAACTTTGGGAACTTGAAGGGGTTGAGGCTTTTAAACCTTTCAATGAACAATTTGAATGGGACAATTCCAGATAATTTGGGAGAAATGAATCAGTTGGAGTCATTGGACCTTTCAAGAAATAAATTTTCAGGACAAATCCCTACAGAACTTGAATTTCCCTACAGAACTTGAATTTTTAAGTTCATTGGGTTCACTGAATCTATCAAACAACAATCTTTCTGGAAGCATACCACAAGGACCACATATAATTGACACATTTGGAGAATCCTCTTTTTAAGGGAATCCAAATTTATGGGGATGTCCCTTATCCAAAAATTGTTCCTGGCCACAATTTGTTGCTCCTCCTCCTTCAATTTACATTAACAAAGAAAAGACAAGCATTGAATATGCATGGTATAAGATATCGGTGGGATTGTCATATGGAGCAGGCTTTGGAGGGATAATTTCATTGATCATGATAAGAATGAGTTGGAAAAAGAAATACTTAAATAAAATTGATACAACATTGAATTTTTTGTTTCCATGGATAAAGAATTGGACGCTGTGAGAGGATTCATTTATAATTTCTGGAAATGTTAAAGGTAAACTCTAGAATTCCCTATTCTTTGAAGCATCTATCATAGTTCAAAATATTATTTAATGCTCAAGTTCTCATTAGCTCTGTTTTCTATCAATTTTAATATTAATCTTTCTATATGCTTTATGCAGGATCTCCCCATTCTCTCAGGCGAGTGTATTTCTTTCTGGCTTTCTTTGCTTGTCCTTCAGGTTGCTGTTCAGGATTGCTGAGCAAGCTTCTACATTTATGCTCTAGTTCCTTGGCCGCCATTTTATAGTCATTAAATCCTGGTGTCTCCTCTTTGTGGCTCATTTCTTCTGGTCCTCCTCTCTGCTTCTGTTGGTCGTTCTTCTATGCCGATAGGCTTCTGAGGGCCATTGATTTTTCATGTGAAGAGATCGAAAGCGTTGTAGACAGCTACTCACCTCGCCATTCTTAAGCGAGTTTTTGGTTCAGATTTTCTCCTTCATTTTGGCTTCTTGGGGTTTTTTCCGTTCACTTCAGTTCTGGCTTCCCCTCTCTATTGCTGCTTTTGTGCTCGTGAATTTGCTGTTCAAACTCCCTATCTATTTCGGACTTTTCTTCTTTTCGGTTTGTAACTGACTCTTGTAGTCTTTTGTACATTCAATTTTCAATATAATCTATTACAGGGTTTGACCCTTTTATTCAAAACAAAATAAAATAAAATTTAAATTTAATAATTCTTAATTATTTTAAAAATAAAATTAATTTTAAATTCAATTGTTCTTAGTTAAATAAAATATCTTTATATTATACGTCTTAAAAAAAGCTTCTTAAGTAGTCCATATATCTTAAATACATCTATTTAATATATGTGAACATTTTTTCAATAGCTCTAGATATTTAAGAGGCCTATACTAGTTTTATTGTAATTTATGTGCTACTTTGATCTTTTTTCAATATGATGAAATAATAAAAAAATGTTTGTATTTATGATTAAAATTTAATGATTTCCATGTCACATGTGCTAACATGTATTTTTCCTTCTTATTATCCTAGTGAGATGAGGTTTTATTAGATTGTACACTACTTGTATGGTTGGTTAAATACATGCATCTACATTTTGGTTAAGAATAAGCAATGTTTTAGGTTTTCTTTCAGTCCCTAATCTTTTGAGAAATTTTGTATCTTCTTTGTGAACTTTTGTTTATTAGTTTTTTGATTTAGGACCCTAATAATCCCTCTGTATTTGTATTAAAAACTTGTACTTAAAGATGCATTTCATTTTTGTATTTGAATATTAATTTAAACTACTAATGTTATACACAAACATCTAGTAAATGGATTTTTAAAATGACATAGATCTATTTTATTTACTAAATACACAGACATATATATTTTACCCTGTAACCAAAACCAAGCATTATTTTGTTTTATCTATATTATCCTATTTTATTTTTCTATGATTTTCAAAAAAATAAATAAAAAGAAAATTATTTAGTGCATATCTTAAGTAGATAACCATTTCAATAAAATTAACCAATCCCTTTAACTTTTAACATTTACTATTAGATAGATAAAAAATACATAGAGTTATTCTTTATTGACTTGAGAGCTATTTTAATTTATCTACATTATTTAATTATTATTTTTACTAGGATTTTGTTTGTTTAGTATATAACTATTTATTATAGTTTATTTTTTGTCTTTGTCTTAATTTTTTTTTTAAGAGTAGTAAATATTATATTTTTATTTCTTAGAAACTTGGGTTAGGCACCCAAATGCCACAAAAAGAAGCATTTCTACTTAGATTATGGTAGTAAGGATCATATACATTCTAAAAATATTTTTATATCCATCACTATAAGTAGGAGTATACTAAATTCTCTTGGAAGTATCTCTTTGATGAAAAAATTACAACTTGTTGACAATAAAATAAGTGATATCATCCCACATTCCTTGGGAAATCTCTCTTTACTACACCATTTGGATATCAACAATAATAGCCTAACTAGGAGCATTCCCCCTTCATTTTCTCATCTTTCCTTCCTTGCTAGTTTCCATGGTGATGAAAATCTTTTCAATGAAGCCATCATTTCTTCATCATTTCTAGCTTCCTTAAATTATCTATACATGTCACCAGTGATTTTTTTTAGTGGCTAATATTCACCAATTGGCTAATAGTTGAAATTTTGGAATCCGAAATTGGCTAATAGTTTGAGTTATAATGTGACTTGAATTGCCACATTTTTACAAAATTTTATTATAGTCTTATTTAAATCGCCAAAGAATTTATTTTATTAAAAAAATTAACTCAAAAATTTGCCACAATATTTGAGACATGATTAGGTTAGATTCGCCTAAATTTTATATATTATAATAGAAATCTATATTAATTTACCAATAGTATATCATAACTATTTGTTACTTTAGGACCATATTTCTAATCTTTAGTTTCCACCATTGATTTACAATATAATCTAATGGCCCTTGTTGTATTCCATGAAGTAAAATGCACCCATTATTTCTAATGCTCATAGGGCCCACAATTTTAGGTCTCATGAGCATTATAGATTGTGGGTACATTTACCTCATAGAGTACAATGAAGGTCATTAGGTCAACATGATCCAAAATCAATTTTGAGCCCCATGAGATTTACAGATCGTGGGTACATTTTACCTTGCAAAATACAATGAGGTCCATTATATTATATTTTAAAATAATCATGGCAAGTAAGTATTATAATCTACCCCTTAAACCCATCAATAATTTCCACCCTTGAGCCCTACTTTTCTATGAGAATTATTTTTATATTGGAATGATTCACCATCATAATTAATGCATTTTCTTATTATTTTTCAAGATTCACAAAAATTTTCTACAAAATTTTAGTGAGGTAAAAAAAATTGCCAATAAAATTAATATTTTTTTCAAAAAATGGAAATATTCACCAATAGAAATTAATATATTTTCCTAAAATATTGAGATATTCCCCAAGATTTTATATCTTTTTTTGAGGGGGTTTTCTTAAAGCTATCACTGCATGTCACTAAACCAATCAATTCTAGAAACTTTCTTTCACAACCTTACAAAACTTAGATTTTTGTATCTATTTGGTTGTGTGTTAAATATTAAAAAACTTGGATTCCATCCTTTCAATTATTTGAGTTACAATTAGTTTCATGTATGATTGATGGTGAATTTATTTCATGTATTTTAACAACACAACTCTCGATTGATATATTGGAATTATTTAGCACATTGATAAGCATATGATTATACTAAGAAGGGGTGAATTGGTATAAGGTAATTTTTTTTTTTCAAATCTTAACAACCATAACAATATCAATTGAACACAAGATCTAACAATTATGCAACACAAGAACATTAATATTTACATGGAAGACCTTACAGGAGAAAATTATGTCAACAAAATATTTCTATATAAACTTGTCTTACAAACTTCATAGGAACCAACCTAGAGGAGACACCAATCCCATATTTTATGATTTTTAGGCACCAACCCACCAGAGACATCAATCCCCACAACTGAGCACCAACTCAGTAAGAGACACCAATCTATTCTTTTGGTAGGCACTAACCCTCAAATAATTCAATGGATGTTATTGTCTTCACAAAATTTGAATGCATATAATCTCTCTCACAAATATTCTCTTGAATGATGCAATTGCTATTATACACTTTCCTTCTCAAATTGGCATGCACTTCCCTTCACAACTTTGCCATAAATCTATTGTTATACTAAGAAATTCTCTTAATCACCTTTAGAATCTGCTATAAATCTTCATTAAAGGTCTGCTCCAAATCAACTTATACGTTTGCTCTAAGTCTGCTACAAATCACCTTGAGATCTGCTCATGAAGTATGATTATCAAATTCCTTAAAATCTCCTCGTAGGTCTGCTTATATGAGAAAGACATTACTTGAAGTCATACATTCATTTATCCTCACAATCTCCTATATATATACCACCTTCATGCCTCTTCAAAAGGGGGTGATTCAAGTCCTCTAATAAGTCGACCATATGCAAGATAAAATATTTATTTTAAACTTCCAAGTGGGTGATTTACCCAATGCAAGGTTGGCCCAAAGTAAATACCTTCTACATGGGCACCAAGGTATGGTCAGTGAAAAAGAGAATAATACATTTTAATTTAATCTTTCCAAGTGAGCACTAGAATAGAGGGTCAACCTTCATAATATATTTGCATTAACATTAGTATTAAATATTTCTTGCAAAGGTGGCCGACTAACAATCAACACATATCATAAAATTAAACTTGTCTCTCATACATGTCAACCTTGCAATCAAACCATCTATGAATGTAGCATGAACATAATGCTCCCCTATATCTATTACTCTCTATTTTTGTATCTCTCCCCCTTTGACATCAATGGAAAAGGGAAATTTAAACTTTCATATAGAATATGCATCAACAGATCTATCTTTGAATTATCTTCTCCACAAAGCTGAAAGATAATGCAATGATTAGCTCCCCTAATTTTATACTTCTCCTTATGGACATAGTGATACCTCTTGTGCATGAAATGTAGTTTGAACAAGATTTTTGTTATATTTCTATTCCTTTCTTTTCTAAACATTTCTAAACTTTCCCTTTTTTTAGCCATGGTATCCTCCTTGTGTTGTCTAGGTGGTTTCACAGAACCAATTGTATAAAATCATGTTATATGTTCATAATTGTTGCATTTGTAGCTCATAACACTATGATATCCTAAAGGAGCATAGGAATTATAGCTCCTACTTAAGAATCCATAAGGTATTCTATTATTGTTCCAACCAAATTTTCTTGCATATGTTCTATAATCTCTTGTTCTATGACCAAAACGATCACACCAATAACAATAACCATAAAAGAAATTATGGAACAGTTCTATTGGTAACATGAGAATTATGGTGTATATATGGTGTATGGTTTTGTCATTGATGGAAACCCATTGTAGAAATACAAAAGTTTTGGTGAGGAGAAGATCAAATATTTTGGAGAATTGACTAAGTCTCGATGTGCATATTCATTGTTAAGAGGAATAGTTTTCTAGTCAGCATTGCTCCACATTGCATAATCTTGTCATGTGATTTTGAGGTAATAATGGTGTGTGTTGAAGGAGGTTATATCCAAATATTCAAGGTTGCATGTATTATGTGGCTAAAGATAATGTTGACAAAGTATCAACTAAGTTATAAGTGCAGAGTGTATATTGGAATGCTTCACATTCCACCACGGATGAATATTATGTTGTGCGGTTTTGAGGAAGTGTGTGTGATCCAAGTAGCAAGTGATTTTGTGGTCTACACATCAAGTTGTGAATGAAAAGATGGTTCATTCATTGTTGCTTCACTAGTTTTGGTATGTGGTCATAACTTAAGGGTTTTGGGGTTGTGCAAAGGTGAATTGTGTATGGAGCGGATTCACAGGAGTGATTATATGTCATACCAACCTATTTTTATGGTGTACATGTATGTTTTGGTTCTCTTCATAAAGAATGTGTGTTGTGGTTTTGTGCTGAAAAGCTATGTGGTGCACGATTCACACAATGAGGTTGACCTAATTGATGTTTTGGTTATTTGCGGTATATATATAAGGTTGATTCATTGTATGAAGCAAGGTATTGGGTACATAATTGTATGTGTGTATGAGATCAGATGTGAAGTGAAGTGTAAAGTGTAATTGTGGTAGTGAGCCACCCTTTCTTCTATCTCTTTAAATATTCAAAGCAGTGAGCCACCGATAGTGAGCCATTATTTCTTTCTAGA
>VDFB02196445.1:0-10355 GCA_007258455.2 Sequoia sempervirens | reverse complement strand
GAGGGAGGGAGTGGGAGAGAGATAGAGGGTAGAGGGTAGAATGTAGAGGGTTAAGGGTAGAGGGGACAAAGATAGGAGTGAGTGAGAGAGATAGAGAGACTTGAGAGAATGAGAGGTGGTAGGAGGATGAGACTTGATAGAGAGGGAGGGAGGGAGGGAGTGGGAGAGAGATAGAGGGTAGAGGGTTTAAGGGTTAAGGGTTTAAGGCTTAGGGTTAACAGTAGAGGGGAGAGAGATAGAGAGAGTGAGAGAGAGACCTAAAAGAGGGAGAGGGGGTAGGAGGGAGAGTCTTGAGAGAGAGAGGGTAGAGGGTAGAGGGTTTAAGGGTTAAGAGTTTAGGGTTTAGGGTTATGGGTATAGGGGAGAGATATAGAGGGATTCAGTGAGAGAGGGAGGGAGTGGGAGAGAGATAGAGGGTTAAGTGATAGGGATAGGGTTGGATTGAGATAACCACAATCTCAATGCTCTGGTTCTCACCTTTGATAACCCATTAGTGTCACTTCCTCCACCACTCAACCTGTAGGCCCTCTACTACTCAGGCACCCCTGGTTCATTTGCCAACCTTGCTATCATCTACAATGCCTTCAACCAACCAAATCTTGGTGCTCTTCCTCTTGTTCACTCACTAGCCCTTATTCTCCCTAAAGACTAGTTGATACTCCAAAATGCTTCCAACTTGATGTAGGGGTGTATAAAGCTTCCATGGCTTCAAAACCATCTTACAAAGGTTCCTAATCAACCTCCATGCCTTTATTCTCCATCGCTATCACAAAACCCTAGTCTAGGGTTTGGGAAGGCTACTAGGCTTGAGCCCCTTTTAGGCCTCCTCACCTAAGAAAATAGCTTAATACTCCTCTCCTTCAACTGGTTAGGCCAAAATCCCTTCTAACACTTTGGCTCAAATCCCAAGCACTAATAGATTCTTGAGGTTTTGGACCCTTTTTCTGTCTGTACACAAGTGTACCCTGTTCTTGCAAGAACTAGGGCTTTTCTTGACCTTTTCTTGGACTATTTGTACTTTCCATCCTCCAGGTGATCAGTCAAAGGTTCTACCTTCTTTCCAACCTTGGTGAAGGCTCCTACAATCACTTCACACTCTGCATTGTTAGACATTCAACACCCCTACCACGTTTGGACTATGTAAAGACTGTCTTTTCCAAGCCGAGCACCTATAGTCTCACCTAGGAAAATACTTTAAGCATGCTCTTAAAACTCCTAATGTTTCCTACCACTAAAATATGTACAAGTAAGGAGCTTGGCCACATTCCCAACTAGTCCATGCTTGCTGGCACGGGAAGAATGCGGCCTAAAACCCCATTTTTACTAGATTTACAGTCAAAACAACAATCAAGAAAACACAGAATATAAAAAGAATGGAGAGAAGCGATAAACTAACTATCTATTTAGCCACAAGAATGATTCAAAAGACTCCTCTACATGCTAAAACAAACCATCAAATGTCTTGCTCATTTCATCTAGCTATAGTTCTAGAAACAAGAACAGAAAAACTGCATTTACACACCCAAAATCACTGTATTCTTATTATCTGCATATAACTCCAAATGTTTTCTATGCTTCCAACCCTCAAACAGGTTGAGAGTGAACTTTTAAATCATCTTGGAAATAGATAGGTTTCCTTATTTGAGCCTTAGAATGACCAAAAATTTAGCGTTGGAAAACATAGTGTGTTTTTCAACCTTGGTCTATTGTAGGGAAAACAACCCAAGCATAGGCTTCCTAACTTATTCAACTTCACCACTCCTAAACTAAGGAGCAAATTTCCTCAACCATAACTAAGATGGTCCATAAGAACTTACACAACAAAATGAAAATAAAACAAAAAACTTCAAATGAAGCATAAACCTTGCCAGGTGTTCCAACTTTGCCCAACTTTGCCAGGTGCTCCTGCACCATTAAGGGTTAAGGGTAGATGGTTAAAAGGGTATAGGGGAGAGAGATGTGAGAGAGAGAGAGAGAGAGACCTGAGGAGGGAGAGGGGGTAGGATGGTGAGACTTGAGAGAGAGAGGGAGGGAGTGGGATATAGATAGAGGGTAGAGGGTTTAAGGGTTAAGGGTAGATGGGATAGAGATAGAGGGAGTGAGTGAGTGAGAGAGAATTGAGAGAGGGAGAGGGGGTAGGAGGGAGAGTCTTGAGAGAGAGAGGGAGGGAGTGGAAGAGAGATAGATGATAGAGGGTTTAAGGATTTAAGGATTTAAGGGTTAAGGATAGAAGGCTAAGGGTAGAGTGGAGAGACATAGGAGAGAGAGAGAGAGAGAGAGAGAGAGAGAGAGAGAGAGAGAGAGAGAGAGAGAGAGAGAGAGAATTAGGAGGGGAAGGGAGAGGGGAAGAATGAGAGAGAGAAAGAGTGAGGGAAAGGGAGAGGGAGAGAGGGAAAGGGAGAGGAAGTTCCTTGTGTACCCATTGTTTCTATAGATGTTTGTACCTCAAGGGCACCTCGACATTGCCTATGCTCTCATCATCATAAGAACATGACCCCCCTTCAACAAGAAAAAATTCCACGTGATTACAAATTTTTCTTCTAATCTTTTGACCTCTAGTTGATCTCCCTCTTTTATACATACTACATGTCTCGCTTTCCTCTTCTCTTCCTAAATTTCCCTCGCTCGAGGAAGACGAATCTGAAAAATACCTATTTGGTGGTACCTACACTCATAAGGATGTTGGATGAAGTTCTTTCATGGTGATGTGATCCAAAGGTGACATTATGATTAATCTATCATTTCATCGCTAGAATTTCATAGGTTATAAGGTAATCAAGTCTTGATAGATTGCAAGTTATTGTTACTACCGTCCAAATGTGTCCATCACAAATCAAATCTACTTAACATTTTAACTCCCAAAATTTGTAACAAGTGTTAAATGTGACTATGGTCCACCAGTTACATAACCAAGGCCTCAAATGTATTCTCTAATTGTAATCAAAGGACTTTTGCTCTTCATTCAAGCAAATAAACTTGAAGGGAAACACCACCAAGTGGTTTATTGGATACCTACATGACTACAAATAGTAGCAAATGTACATTTAATTTCCATATGTCTAAGTGGTTAACGGGGAGGGAGTGTGTACTAGGCCTGGTTAAGTCATCATAAGTTTATGCTTTGGCAATAAATTTTTTTTTTAAGTCATCTTAAATCTTCCTATGTCTAATTGCCAGGAGACTTTTGGTATGTTTTAAGGTAGGATGATTAATGAAAGATCCCAAAGAACCTTTCTCCATGGTATCCAGGTACACATAGCAGTGGTCTTCTCTTATGTGGTTGGACATGATTTAAAGAAATTAGCTAGGAATTATCCATTTAACCTAAGGTTTTCTCATAATGCCATCATTGGAAAAGTATGATCAAATTATTCTATTATGAAGAATTGGTCTATGTGCCTCTAGTAATCACTATAAATGTTTGTAAGGATAAAATGACTAATTGCATTAGGTAGGAGAGAATCAACTTTGAGTTCTTCAAAGATTATATTCCTCTATTCATAATTTTTAAGGGTTGTGTGTGGAGGAGGTTATCACTACCAAGAAGGGAGGTTATCTATTCTATGGTGTTTGGGAAAAGCCTAAGGTTTGGGTTTTACCTTTGTCTTCATGTAAAACCCTAGTGTTTATCTTATGCCTTGGGTGGGATCTTTTGAGCCATTACTTTTTGGGGAGGGTTTTAAAACAACTTAAGCCCCATCACTTCGTCTATGCTGGGCCCCTTTTGATTATCATTTTATTTCCTTCACCTGACTTTATTATTTCCTAAGTCTTGGATGGTCCTGTGCTCCCTCGTTTAAAAAACAACTTATGTCATTGTTTATCATCGGCCTAGTGATGTCCCCTCGTTATTTTAATAAATGTTTTATATTTTGCAGAGGGACAAGTTTGTGTGACCGTAGATCAATTATCATTTGATCTTATTTGTTCCCCACCATCCCTTGATGACCCCACCACAGTTTTTTGGTTGATCGCGATATCACAGGCGAGTGCCATGTGTCTCATTTAATGAATCCGAAGAGATGATAGAAATACTTTGATACATTTATCTGGTTTTAATACATTATGTAGCAAGTTACTAAAGCATTTATGAGATGCACGTGTTTCAAATCAACGAAGATGTTATAATCTCGGTAGGAAAGGTGCTTGATGGTTAATGACAAAGCTGGTGATTGTGTTGAACAAACAGGATTACCGATGGTTGAGATCCATGGTTGCCCACCATCGCGTGATCAAAAGTTGCAAGGTCTTTATCAATCACGATATCGCAGGTGAGTGCCACATGGATTTCCATGGAAACACATAGTATGGTGGGCCCTTATTGCCATGATGGAGATCATATCAATTTTTTCTGAAGGTAGCTGTTTGATCATCTAACCAAAGTAAAGGATCGACTGCTAGTATTTGAATCTGCATCAAATGCAATTACAAGGTTCTATTATGTAATTTCATATTTCTATTTAGCCCTCCTAGAGAACTAAAAACTCAAGATTACAGCTGCCCTCGTAGAGAACTAAGTGTTGAATAGAGCCAAGATACAGACACTAGATACATGGCATATAGGTCATTTGTAGTAGACAATGAATTTTGATATATAGAGACTCAGATGCATGTATTTTGATGGAGTAAATGAAGATATCTAAGTTGCAGATTAATATTTTGGTATCAGTTGTTTGTTAAATTTATAAAGTTATTTGATTGTCTCCATTCTGATGCTTCTCTATTGTTTAAATTGATATAACAAGTTTATACTCAATTTATCATTGTACATTTGCTATATATGTGTGATCTGGTTATTCGGTTCTCTAAAGTAGGGATTAAAATCTTTTAATCAATCACATCAATTGGGAAGTGTTACTTGGATTAATAAGAAGAATCACAACTAGGATTTCCATTCTATCTCAAGAAGAGTTTGTCCATTATTCACTTGCATGTATATACAAGTTGTAAGCAATTTCTGTGCCTGACAGTTTGAATTATTGCCATTATTGAAATCCACATTTGTAGATATTCATTAGAATCTATATACCCAATAAGGCACTGGTCTCCCCTTATAATTTTCATTATTCTTATTTATTTTACACTTACATTTACAAATACACATACATATGCATTTACTGTTTTCATTTATTTCTCATGTAGTTTAATAGTTTGATCGATTTCATATTATATGTGTTGAAGATTTTAGAATTTCAAATACATTAATTTATGGATATGTTGTATCTATAACACTACACAACCATATTCTCTTTGCATTTATAAATACACATTTATATATATAGATATAGATTTCTTTAATGATATGTTGCATTTATTGTTTTAGAAGAGCATCCAGTAATTGCATTTACATTTACATTTAAAAATACATATACATACATACATATATACATACATATACATATATGTGTGTGTGTATGTATATCATTTATATTCAGTGTTCAGAAACAACCCATTAGGTCTGCACATAGATAAAAATTCATAAAATCAGATCTCCCATACACATTTTGTTGAAACCTAGGCTTGAACCTCTCATTTCACATGCTTTTCTTCACAAAACTCTTGAGGACAACAGCTATACCTTATTTATTTCTCATCCTACGCCCTATTCATGCATCCTACAATTACAATAGTATCCATGGGGCCTCTTACACAAGCTACAGTAATCACAAAAAGTGCAAGAGCCCCTTTATATCATGTTTGGACTACAAAACCCTCAAAATAGGGTAACTAGGTTGTATACAAAGAAATGAAGCTTTCTAACTCAAATCAATGCCTTAAGCCCTAAAATCGATTCAAATCAAAGCTAATACATATCTTCATGACCTAGAATTGATTTCACATCAAAATATGGCTGCATGTGATTGTATAGTGCTGTATAACAAGAAAAATACAATTTTTTTGAAGAAAAACATAGATTTTCGAATGTCAAGAGCTTGTATTTTAAATCCTCAACCATCAACAACCATTACAATGACCACTTTATGCCTTTTAAAGAAATTTACACATCAACCACTAAACAACCACCTCTACAATTAACTTTTTAATATTTTATGATCACATGAAACATAAAACACACTAATTTCAAGGTTGTTAACTTCACTATTGAAATGTTTTAATTTTTTGACCTTTCAAACATTAAAAAGTACATCATTAAATTAATTATGTAATGGCATAAAAATTAAAAACATCATGAATTAATTATGTAACCACATAAGTCAAATATAATTCTATCAAGAAATTAATATCAAATAGATAATATAATCACATAACTCATACATTTCAATGTCATTGATCTTCTTCATCCAACTCGCTTGTATCATCCAATCCGCATTCTACATTGAAGGATTGGTCATCATCATCATCGCTATCGAGACAATGGATAATGTCATCATCCACATGAATATCATCTTCATGAACAGTAACTCCTACATCATAATGATCTAGTTCCTCCTCTTCTACATCTTCGTCAGGGACATCATCAACTAAGTGTTGATCCTGATCATCATCTACATCATCTTCTAGTTCTTCGGTATCTTCTTCTTCCACCACATTATACTTTACTAGCCTTCTTCTTGGATCATGTCTAATAACAAATGACCAACTCGGTTACGCATTCAAACCTTCAATAAAATACTCCGCTTCACATTTCGGTTTGAAGAACATAAAGCCTATTTCTAGCTTCTAGTTCGACGGAATCTTCAGACAACTATGGTAAATCCATTGTCATGTTCAATAACAGTTCTCTCAAGATCATTTTCTTTCAATCGTAGCCTGTACCATAGGATGACGAACAAAATTAATCTGAAGGACTTAAATTCACACTATAGTATATCATCCAAAATCCCATAGGCTGATTCTCTAAGACTTTTTGGATGTATGTCACTTCTAGATGAAACATTAGTCACCTAAAAGACTGCGCTTATACTAGAATCACAAGTTTTCTTCATGTCATCCAACATTTTGATTCAAAATTTATGACCATTGCACCACATAGCCTTGTGGTGTTTCACCTGCAATATGTCAAATATGTAAAAATTATTGCACTATTGTCAGTTGATAAACATATTTATTCTTGACCGAATGTATGCAAAGAAAACAATCTCAACATATATATACATCAATATAATTGAAAATAATTAAATAATATGGGTGATTAATATATTTATACGTACCTATTTATCTCTTAAACCATATGCTAAACCAATTTCCCTTTGTGTAACATTGGAATCTCCATTACGATGAGCTTCTTTAACCAATGAAGCCACACCTTCCCATGTTAATGCGCGACCAGATTGTTGAAATCGTTCAATCCATACCATCATCCAATTAAGATTGTTTGCGACGTACAAATGTAGTGCATCCCACTCTTGACCAACTATATAAAAAAAATGAAATTCACAAATGATGTATAATTAGTTAAATACCACAATATACAACCTTAATTTATAATTGATGTATATTAAATATTAAAAATTAAATAAGTACAATATACATAAAAACCATATGTAAAATATATTCCAATTAATCTCCATGACCATCTTATAATTACCTCTCACTTTCCTCAATCTACCTTTCCCCATCAGGTACTCCCCTTCGAATTTGTTAATGGAGTTGGGATCCCAAATGTGATCTACATAGATCTTTGTTGCAAACTTGGGAAGATATTCACTAATGTACACCATGGTCTAGTATACCATATATCCCTCCACTATAGAACCTTTAGATGTGCTCTTTGTTCAACTAAAGCCTTCAAAAATTTCAAGTGCCTCTCACACACATCCACATTAACCTTGTGTTACAGTCCACACAATAATGCACTTCCTCAACTTGGTGTATGAGGGTGGTGTTCTTGTGCATTGAAATGTTGAAGGTAGACACTTTTGCATTTCACACATTAGATGAGGAATTTTTCTCTCTTCCAATAATTTATATCTTCTTTATGAATTTCTGTATTTCGACAACCATCTACAAGTGATTCAAAGCATATTAACTAGATTCTGAACAAAAATATACAAAAAGATATTACATAACAAGTAAAACAAATAGAAATTATAAGATGTATACAATGAACTGAACAAATATCGCTAATACCTCATGTATTTCTAAGATCATATATAACTTGCTTGAAATTGTTGTCAAAGTTTTGGGAGAGATAGAGGTAGAACTGCATCAAACAATTATAAAATGATCTTTTCATTATTTTTCCAAAATTAGTAAACATAATACACTTAAAAGTACATGCATTATACAAGTGCATATAATATACCAGAATAATTACCTTAATGAAGGTATGCCAATCATGCGTTTTCATCCCTGACCCAAATTCACCTTTCTTTGTTATTATATTGTTTATGTTCGCAACAAATCCTGTGGGAAATCAAATTTTTCGTATGACTTCTTTTATAGCATTGCTTTGTTGCTCCATTAATAACCAAGGAAGGGAACTTATATTAATTTGGTCTCCATCGCTATTTAATAGAATGAAATTTTTCATTGCATGATTGGCTTCCTGAATGTCACTACAAATTTTGACAAATTTTTCTTTGTCATGCCTTCCATCTAATATTTTCCATAATGTTTATATTATATTCTTTCTGATATGCATTGTATCAAACAAATGCACAATTTGTAGCTGCTCATAGTAGGGCAACCTACTAAATTGTCTGGGATAACTTTTTAGTCCCTGTGGAAGCCGACCATTAATACCTTGATGACCTTCATGAAGCATATAAGTTAAACAAATTAACGACAATTTAATTTTCAATTACAACATGAGTAAACACAACACAATATAAAAATATAAATTCAAAACATATCATATATGATAGATAAACAATTTGATCCGATGTATAACCTTGACGATTAATTCTATTATCTTCCAACTTCCATAGGCGAGGTGTCATTCTTCATGGTTTTGATGTAGTATCTTCTTTCCCATTGAAAATATGTTTTTTAGTAGTTCAATACTTATGATTTCTATGCAGGAAGTGTCTATACTCATCAAACACCTGCTTTCCTAGACTTGTTGAACGACGAGATTTCATTTTTGGACCACAAATTGGACATGCAAATTTTCTCTTTGTTTGAAGACTTGCAAGATCATATATAATTGGATTAAATATGTCAATTTTTATAATTATATATAATGAATAGATTATTTTAGAAACATGCATGATATCTACTTCATAGAATTAAATATTGTTAAAGTGCAGTCAAACGTTATAACATACCACAAAAATGTGTTAGCCCTGGGGCATCATGAATTGTCCATACAAGCATTGAATGGAATTGAAATTGTCTTTGTCCTATTGGTATAGAGACGTCATACATAGTGACACCATTCCATAACTTTAGTAAATCATCGATAAGAGGCTCGATATATACATTCATATCTTTAACTTAGTACTTACCTAGTTGAATGAACATAAACATTACATAATTATTATAACCATTTTACTGCAATATATATAAATTAATGTACATGACTATTGAATGAAAAAAATATAAGTCATTATGCAACAAATAAGACAAATGAGATGCTAATATGTTAAAGAAAATTGATGTAAACAAATATCTGGAACAATCATTGACAACATTATGTGCTCCCTCTTTATTGACATCCATGGAGGAATGTTATTGTTGATAACAAAAACATGCCACACTGAGTAAATAGATGTCAACTCTCCAAATGGATCGACACCGTCCACTGCCAATGAAAGCCTGAGATTACGAGGTTCTTCTTTAAAGTGTGGCCATTTTTCCTCCATAGTTCCTAAATGCAATCCATCTCGCAGTATTCGGAAGAATGTCATCTCCACTTCTACTTCATGCATGGTAATCCATAAATTGCGCTAAGCTTTCACACCTAAATAATCGTTGCATATGTGGATAATGGGAATATAACGAAGAACCTTACGAGGCACCTTTTTTGTTAGTTGATCTATTCGATATCTACTGATATGACATTCTAGGCATTCTATTGCAAATTCCTGTTGTTTATGATATATAATATGATCATTGGGACATGCATCTATTGCTTGATACTCCATTCCGATATCTTTCATAATGACACATAAATCTCAGTATGAGCGAGGTAAAATATTTGATGGTGGTAACAACAATTCACCAATCAATCTACAACAAAAAATAATTTGTTCATATAAAGAATATTAATGGTACATATTTCATCCTTTATTTACTATTGATGAACTAACAACAATTAAAATAGATGAAAAAAGATGACATATATGACATACCTTAACATACGTGAGATTGCTATATTTGATAAACCATTCATAACCTTCAAGTTCAACAGCAACAATACAACAGAGAGAAGAGTTGTTTCAGAGCCTTCA
>VDFB02196442.1:0-13235 GCA_007258455.2 Sequoia sempervirens | reverse complement strand
GACGCGATTTAAATAGATTTTCCTGTCCCTGCAAGTTGCAACCATCGAATTTTCCTATGTCGTCATTCTCATTCAGCATTTTCCTATGTCGTCATTCTCATTCGGCATTTTCCTGAGTCGAAATTTTTTGCCCTTCCTGATTCGATTTTTTTTGCCTTTACATAGTCTTTTGATTATATTATTTTTCTATGCAACTATTTAAAATGACTTTATTTAAAAATTTAATAAACATGATTTTATTTAAAATGAATCATGAATAAACATTTAAAATAAGTTAGAATTATATTTAGTTATCAATAAAAACATGCCTTTATTTAAAAATTAAAATTATGAATAAACAATTAAAATGATAGTATATTTTAAAGTATAATAAAATCATGACTTTATTTAAAAATTAAAATGATAGTATAATTAAAATTATTATAAAAACATGATTTTATTTAAAAATTAAAAATGATTTAAAGTATAATATTTAGATTTCTAACCTATGATATAATTCTAACTTATTATAATAAACATTTTAAATAGTGTCATATTTATTAATATTATTATTTTTTTATGACACTACATAATAACATATTATATAATTAAATAAACATAAATTAGTAGTCTATTATGTAGATTTCATTGTTTTGTTTATTATTTATTTTTATATGTGTGTTTTTGAAGAATATTTTAAAAAATTGTGTATTTTCAATTGTTTGATAAATTTGCCGAGTCCCGAGTTTTCAAATTTTTTGGGCTTGCCGAGTTATTGCCGAGTCCGAGTTTTTCAACTATGGACATGATAAAGAACGGTTATTGCAAAGGAATTTAGATGACATTAAAGTGATCAATTACACATGTATATTATTACTATCCTTTGATACCTATGGATCAAAGCCATTACATGGATGTCTAGATAATGTAATGCCATTTGTTATCATGAAGAAATCTCACAACAAGCATGTTGAAATGCTTTTATGGTAGGAGGATAACATTGAACAGATAGCTGGATTCATTGAATAACCAGATCACATTTATATGTATTAGTTTGTTTTAGAAGGTTTTTTGAGCAATGCACTATATATTAGTTTGCCAGTAGGTTAGAATCAATTCATACAACAGGTTGAGACAAATTGCTCAGATTATCTACACAAGTCGATTATTTAGATTTGCACATATACTATTTCAGTTAAGTAAGATAGAACAAATCGTATTGCAAACAAAATAAGAATCACGGACGCATATATGAAAAAGGTAGATACATAATTCAGAAATTGAATTGCAATGCCGATTCAATGATCTAATCTTGTAAGTCGAGTTTGCTGATTGCTAAGTGAGAATATCACCTAAATCGTGCCTGGGTTATCTCCTTCCTCTCAACATTTATTTCTCTCCTTTCTCAATGCCCTCAGGTTTGGTTTATTTCCACTATATCTATGTTCATGAGAGATTGCATCCCTCTATTCTAAGCTGTGTCTTTTTATTGGAGGCACCTGTTCACCTTTAACACAAGTGATTTACTTTCAAGGATGCTTAATGCTAGTTTCTTTAATAGGAGTGATCAACAGTAAGACAATTAACATGTTGTCTATACTTTATCGATCAACTATTCTTGTGATGCCTTTTAGTAATAATGATGTTTTATATATATGATATATATCCTATTAAATACATATAATATGAAATATATATATATTTTAAACTGTTGTTTATTTTTTTTTATTTATTTCTTAATGTGATTTCAGGGACATGAAAAAACTTCCTTTCCATATGGTATGGAAACCTACTAGTCGTACGTCCTTTGTGGTGGAAAACCTCTTTGGTCATACATAGCGACAAAACCTTAACCACACATTGGATGAATAATGGTTTGCTAACTATAAAAAATATGGTCTTGTAAGCCATATGATCTTCTCAAGAATTGAAAAATAACACCCTCATTTTCCTTTTCTTTGCTGCTTGATGATAAATTGCCTCGACAATCATGCAATAAACAATTTAGGAGGCCATACCATTTATTTTTTAAAGAACAATATTTTAATATTTTCCAACTTTGATATAGTAATATTTTCCAACTTTGATACGTTTATGTTTTTGAACTCTAATTTAATCATTTTTTTTCTTTTTCTTTCTATTTTCTTCTCCATTTTCTCTTTTTCTTTTCTAACCTTTTCATTGGACTTGTGCTTTTTGTTTTATTTCTAAGGCATGCTGTCTCATACAAAATTGCCACGATCTTTCGTGACATTCATTCTCATAGCATATTCCAACACATTATAAATCAAATTTTTTTTGCAGTAGAGGTAAGATATCTGAGCAAAATTTTTAATAAATCTATAATAGCCTATTGGCATTTCAATTTGCACCTCTAGAATGTGGATTAGAAACAGACAACTATGCATAGATAAACTACTCTTTGAATTAGGAGGGGAAGCTCCCTCTTTGTTGATGATGCTTAAAGAAAGTAAACTACACTATTTGCCAATATTTTTGTTCTCAGCTAAGAGCACAAGGTTATAAAACTCTGCGTCGTAGCTGAGGTTTTCTCTTTTTAGAATTTCAACTACAACTAGGCCTACTTTAATGACGCTTCTAGCTACTCAAGTAAACTCAGAGCTTGAGAGTTAGAAGTAAACAAGGAATGATTTTAACACAGATACTTAAACAAAATTTCTCCCAACACACACCTAAAGACTCATTGTACTTTTTGATGCAAGAAAATAAAGATTATATAAGCAGAACACATAAAACAAAACTTGAGATAGTAGATCAAAGCAGCAAAGTAGGCATAAGATTTCTTTTCTTAAATTTCATATAACAATTACACTTCTGGTATAGTAGGATTGTAGCAATAATAGGCTTACAGTTTTGCGATCAAACTAGAATACACTTGACACAAATTACACATAAACTGAACAATAACTTGCAACAAAAGGCAAGCATGCAAGCTTGCTCTTACACTAAGTGAACAAACACTGAATAACAACTTGTAGGCAAAAGTAGGCTCAACAATTTTCTATCACAATATTGGTTAAAAGGAAATGGGCAAGGCTGCCCTTATTTATACACAAGCGAGGAGTAGGGAACCCTAAAATCTCCTTGCTTTTACAACTAGATTTGCCAACATGCAAACTTTATTTCTAAAACTAAAACAAGACAACTAACTAACAACCTGCTGAAAGCAAAAAACAGGGAAAGTTCCAACTATTACAACTTGATTTTTCCTATTTCTCAAAGAATAGATAAGCCTGAGACAGGAATAGCAAGAAAACTTAGAAAAAGGCATCGAGTTAATTGTTGCTTTAATTCTATCTTTGGAAATCTTTGTTGTCTGAAAAAAGATGACTCATTCATGGCTTAACCATATCTGCAATTGGAGTGATGACCTTTTATAAATATATTATCTTGCTTCAGCATGTCTTTTTACCTTGTCTGTGACCATCTTCTGACATTCATCTATTTCTTTTGCAGCTTTTATGCTTCTGACACTTCTCATTTTTCAATGGAAGAATATTGTATGGTGAAAACCTTGAATTTTGACTATGAACACGCCTATGTCCAGAAATGTTTAGCGCAAACTGCTGAAAATAGAATGCTGATTTTCCTTGAAAAAGCAGTTTCCCGAAAAAAAGTTGAGGCATAGGTTTTGTAGAGAACCATGTTCTAGAGAGACCCAGTTGATCAGATTTTGAAAAAGTTGAGGTTTTCCCGAAAAAGCATGGAAAAAAAACAGATTCTTGAAGATGTAAAATTTTTCAATCTTCAAGAGTCAAGACAATCAAAAAGCAAGCAAACCCAGATCAATGAAATCTAAAAAGGATGACCCCCTTCTTCTGAAAAGTGATGCCCTGGAAATTAAAGCATGAAAAAGCGAGCCTCTATGCAACTTGATCTCAAAACTATGAAGAAATTTAAAAAAGTAACTCATTTTGACCTCCAAATCTTGATGTGAAGAAAATTGTATGTTTCATCCTCTAGATGCTAACTTGCAAAATATGTGAAATGAATGCAAAAGCCTTCTTAAATAGATGTTAAGGATGAAAAGCACATTCTTCTCCAAGCTTTAAAACTTTGAAGCCAATCCAGAAGCAGGTATGTCAAATGTAGACACTGTTTTGAACAATGAATGATAAAATTTGAAAAAAATTCTAAGGTATTGAACCTTGGGCACCTTTCCTCTTTAGAGTTGGAATATTTTTCAGGATTTTCAACTTTGTACGAGATAAAATGCCTCCATTTGATCTTCAATTCTAGACGTTTGATAGATCTGGTGAACTGACTAACAAATTCGTTGGATAGCCTGAAGAATTCTAAGAAAGATCTTCTAGAGGTTGCAACTTCTAAAAAGTGATTTTGGTGGCTCAAAAGCTTGGGTGCCCCTAGCTAGCTGGGGCGCCCATGAATCCCAAACTTAACCATTTTTTTCACATTTTCAGATTTCTTTTGATCTTTTTTCGTTTTGCACATGTTTTTGCCTCCATTCAATCTGCAATATCTGATGACTAACAAATCTTCTGAGCTCACCGTTGAATCCATTGGAGAGCCTGTTCAAATCTAAATGAATGTTCTAGATGCTGCTAACCCTAAATCCACCTTTTGAGCCCTCAAAATCTTGGGAACCCCTTGCTAGCTGGGGCAACCAACTACTCTAGATTTAGTCATTTTCCGTGAATTTCATCTTTTATGTTCCTCATGATAAGTTCTCCATTAGACCTGAAATATTTGGCAATTGACGAATCCAATGGTATTACTGAGATATCTACTAAATAGCCTGAAGAATCCTAAAAAAGATGATCATATTTCCAAAACCTAAAAGCTAGATTAGGTCTCCCAAAACCCTGGGCGCCCCTGGCTAGTTGGGGCGCCCAAGAAGAGAGAATATTTTTGATGATTTTCAGTTTGCCTCTGATAAAACCTCTCTATTTAATCCATAATTCTAGCTGAATGATTGATCCAATGGGTCGACTACTGGATTCACTATGGAGCCTGTAGAAATCTGAGAACAAACTCTTAGAATGGAAAACCCTAACAGCAGCATTTGATACCTTGAAATGAGGGGCGACCCTGGCTAGCATGGGCGCCTTTATTGTCCAAAGTTTTTATTTTATTTTTATTTTAGTTTTTTCAACTCTTCCTTCGTTCTTCATCTTTTTGCTCCGTGCTTGGCAGTTGAATTCATTGTTGATCGTGCTTCGATTGTCGGGGATTGGAAAATGACTAAGGCAAAGAATCCTAGGCGCCTTGACTAGATAGGGGTGCCTAGCATCTCCAGTGTTAGACAAATTTTCACCACTTTCGAGATTTTCCAACTTCCCCTCCATTCTCCGTTTGACAAACATCTTTCGCCCTTTCTTGATCTATGCAATGTTTGAGACCTAGCAGTTGCCCATTCACCATTGATGACCTTGGAGCTCCCATTTTAGCTTCTAAAAAAGCATAATAAACCCACCAGAGAAAATCTAATCTTTTGACGATTCTGACTAGACCAGCCAGATCAAGAAGTATTTTAAGCTAATCAAAATCAGTTTGAACCTTGGAAAAAGAAATTCTATTTTTAGAAAATTTTACCAATATCCATTTGAGAAGAAACCCAGAAAAGTCTATTTTTAGAAGCTTTCTATTTTTAGAAAATTTCCTAAAATTTAGGGCCAAAAAATTGAGATTTGGGTTTTGCAAACAAGATTGCTCTGAGCAAATCTAGATTGCCAAATTTTGAAAATTTTGAGTTTTTGATGAACATGCATGACATGCAAATTTCCATTTTTGAGGTGCTTCCATCTATACGATCACTCATTTTATCTAGGACAATCTTCAGTCCAACTTTACAGACTATGTGCTCCAATAGTTTTCCCTGTGGTACCATGAATCAACACTTCTTTGGGTTCAATGCCAATTGTGTTACTCTACACCATTCCATGCATTCCTTGAGTGCTTTCAAATGGGTCTCCTTGTTACTATAGATTGACCAATCGTCAAAGAATTATTTGAAGTTTCCAACTAACATTTTATCAAAGATGTGCAAGACGATCCTTTGAAAAGTTTTTGAAGCATTGCACAAATCGAATGGCATCCAATTGTATGCATACACTTCTTCCTCTACAACAAACGCAGTCTTCAACTTTTCCTCCTCGACTATGGTTAGTTGGTTTTCCCCAAAGAAGTTTTCCATGGATGAGTAAATCTCATGACCAACAACCTCTTCCAATATTGAGTAAGTGAATGGGATTGGAAATGGATCTTTAATGGTGACTGTATTCGAACTTCTAAAGTCCATACATCTGAATTTGTTCAAATTCTTTCTTTAACGATATGACTATCGGAGATACCCAATCGCTAATTTTGACCTTAAAAATTATTCTAGCCTCCTACATCTTTTCTATCTCCTCCCGAACTTTTGCAACATAGTTCTTGTTCATTCTTTTTGTATGGGTTGTGCTCCCGACTATGTACACATAATACTAGAGGTATCCCTTCAAGTCCTTGTACGTCCATTGGAAAGTATCCTTGTATTATGAAAATATCTTAAATTTTGCCACTTTCAATACGGAGTTCAAGTTATCTCCAACCATGATCATTCGTGGATTACTCTACTCTCCTAAATTCACCTTCTTCATTATTGGCTCCTTGTACTTGATCACTTTGTCCCGCTCAAAGCTATGAGCCGGTGTATCATCCAACCTAGCTACTCCCTCCTTATATTCTTCGTATTCTGGGGGAAATGTCCGACTTGTTGCAACTTTATCATCTTCTTCTTCAATCTACCCGACCTACAACATGTTGCAATCATGCTAAAACACTTTGTAATCTTCCATTTTCCAATGAAAAATCTATTGAGTGAGCTTGTTTAGTCCTCCAAGCAATGATGGAGGTCAAGAACTCCTTCGTTGTTCAGTTCCATAATTCTCATTTCTTCTTTTGTCCCCAATTCTACTCCTTCCGACTTCAAATCAAAAGATTCCATGTCTTCACTCATCGCTTGATTCCTCAAGTCAATATTGTACTTTCTCCCATTATTTTCTATGGAAAAGGTATTTCGTTTCCAATTATGATCCACCTTGGCTACAATCAGCCATCCCCTCTCGAGTAATGCGTCGTACGCTTTCTTCTGCAACGAGATGGCCACAAAGTTTAGCAAGAACTATTGGGTTCCTATTGTCACTTTCTGCACCATTAGTGTCCCCAACGACTTGATTCTATGTAGGTTGGCACCTACTAGTTGGAATGTTGATGGCCAAAGGGTTGGCTTGTCGAGGCATTTCCATGTATCTTTTGGCTGTATGTTAACTCTCGATCCTCCATTAACAATTGTGTTTGTCAATTTCTTCCCATTATCTCCATTTGAACAAGCAACTTCTTCCCTGTGTTGACTCATTAGCAGCACTAGGCTATTGACTTGTTTGCCTCAGGGTGGTGGCTCTAATATCATGTCTTTACTTGTGCCTTCCTATCGTCGATTTTGGTTGTCACCGACCATGTTGGTGATTGCCATTCTCAATTGTGGCATGCTTTGAAGAAGGTTCGTCACCTTGATTGGAATGGTTGTTTGTAGCACCTGCTACACTATTTTCTTCTCCGACTTTTATTGCCAAGAGGTAATTTCCGTTTCATTTGAGATCCTTCATTCCTTTTCCATTGCTTGTTTTACCTCTGCTTTGGCTTCTCGGAGTCATTCCTTCTCCATACAAGGTTTTGGGCACATGGCCTTCTTTGTTTATGCTCTAGTGATTACCAAAAGTGCCTCATCTAGTTCTTCCACATTTAGCATGTTAATACCTTTCTGTTTTGGGCAATTTGTGTCATCATGGTCACTCGATCCACACCACTTGCACAACATCCCTGCTTTATTTTGGTTATTTTGGCATTCCTTGGCAAAATGTCCCCATTCCATCTAAATATATTCTTGCTTTATTATTGAGGAAGGAACCATACAAAGATGTCTCCCTCCATAAGATTCAAACCTACTATTCTGCTCTATTTAACTGCATGAGAAATTATTGCAATCCCTTACCACTAATCATTTGCAATTATTGACTCCCATTATGTGTTGATATAACAACTTATCTTAAAATAATGGGGAAGAGTAAATCCTTTGCAAATAAGGTTTATTGATAACCAAATATTTCTTGATTCACTAACTACCTGTTTTATCCATCAAAAAATTTACCCATTTGTACCATCCTATCTAAAGATCACAAATATATCATACATGTAACATATATGGACATTTAAACCTATACATCTGCTATCCCTCCAAGTGTATCAACATTCCAACCAACATATATCCTAACACTTAGCATAGCAACAACTTCATTTAACCATTTTTAAACATCCACTCAATATATTTATGAGTAAGTACAAACTAAAAATTTCTAAGATTTTGGTTCTACTCTAATTTCAGATCCAAATTCGCATATGATATCAGACAAACATAACTCACAATTTAGACAATGAAGATGATAATGCATATTCTACTCTCCATGGCAGTGGCCTGAATGTTCAAGGACTTATCCACATAAAGAAGGAAAGAAACATTTACAGTGCAACATACACAAGCTAATCTAGAGGAGGCACATGTCCCGAGTCTAAGTGTGTGTCATTTGAAAATTAAAAAGGTATGTCATTTGAAATCACTCCCTAGGATAAAATCAATTAGATAGCTACTTGTCACACTTCTCTTACTCTTCCTTTACAGAGATATGATTATTCCATATCTAACTGTCACCTTCATGACAAATGTAGTAAATCAATGTTCTAAAAGGAAAACTTTACAGCCCCACCTTCTCACATTTATGCCAGTTGGACTTGTTATTTAAAGCACAGACCATTGTTTTCTTGGTATTATTTTCTTCAACTTTTGTATTAGCTAAAAGTTAAAACAACAATTTATTCTCCAAGAGAATTATAACACCACAAAACTAAAGACAGTAGCAAGTGGGAATACATGTTTTACAAGTGTAAACACTGATTAATTGGTACTAACCTTTTTCTAGTTGAGGCTGCCTTAACAAAAAATTGCGTGCCCTGAAAAGAGACCTAGCACATAATAACGGCTGCCCTGGGAACTTAATATCAATACCATATCTGTAATATGTAGTAGAGTTATATCAAAAATAACATCCAACTAGAATACATGTATTTAGTACATAAATTAAAGAAAAAGATTTTAAACAATAAAAGTAACAATTCACAAACAATAAAAGTAACAATTCACAGAGAAACATTAGCTTCTGCAAATATAATTTGACCCTATCTAAAATATAGTAAAGCTAACAAGATAGTTTAAAGTCAATTCATGTTTAATCTATGAAACTCACTGCTGTCGAAAATGTTGAATATATGTCTTCATTTGACCAATTGTGATTTTTTCTGATACCATTGTACAGTTAGCATTTAAATCCTTCGACACATCTGTCACATGATACAACCTTCCATTATGAGGTGTTTCCACAATAGAGTTCCGGAGCAACTCCAAAGGAAGAGTTCCACAGGCTGTCTGAATACAATTTCTGTTATGGGTAGAAAACTTTTCATGTGACTGTGTTTCAGAAAAAGAAGCATTTCTAATGCATGCCCAATCTATGGATGAAGCCAGTCCCTGAAAAGTAGTGTTAAGCACTGGGAGAAGCAAATACATCATATTTGGCCTTCCAGTTTTATTGATTCTTTCATTCAGTTTATCCAATTTCTGATCCATCAGAAGCCGAAGAACAGTTACTTGAAATTTCCTTGCAATCTCAACCTGGAAAAGAGATAGCAAACTAACAACACTATCATCAAATGCAATCTAAATTTTGGGAAAGCTGAAAAAAACCACCATAAAATGTACATTTTGATCTTATCTTATGCAGTTAAAATGTATTATCACCTCATGCAAAGTAAGCTCAAGTGATCCATAATATGCACTTTGAACAGCTACACCGCCACGAGTTGTCTCTAGCTGTATAAGCATGTTTTCCACAGTTGTATCAAATTTCTGCCTACTAAGCAGCAGCACATTGCAGAAGGGGACATAGTAGGAAAATTTCTGTCTGAAAGACAAATTGTAGCAATGAAACAGCACTTTCGGCATATTTGAATCCCAGTCTCCAACCAATTTATCTGGGACATAAAGAGGATAGAGCACCTTGTAATCCTCCTTTCCTACATAAAAACATGTTCCTCTTAGTTCAGATTTGAGAGACTTTGATTCCCAGCAGTAATTCCAAAACAATCATATGCACTAACAGAAGGAAAAACTGCATGAGCTAGTAAGCTTTTCTGAGGACATTAGAGAATCATTACATATGCTACAGGATGATCAGATCACTTTTACAAAAGAGCTCCCAAACTTGTAGTGCCATCACCTCAATCTCACCAAAATCTTATCCCCAATTCAGCAATACCACATGCATAAAATGAAAATCCTATAAAGATGAATTCTTACTTAAAATACACCAAGTCTGTAGCCAACAATCTGAAAAAAGTCCGTACTCCAAAAGTGGAGGAAAAAAACAAAGAGTTTGGCAAACATACATACATGAGAAGAAAAACAAACCCAAAGAACTTCAGCTTTTGTATCTTTTAAGTCTCAAAAAGCAGTGCAAACAAAAAATCAACATTGTTGGCTGTGCATCCATGTCTCTAGATGCCTGGATGAAAAGACAAATCTAAAGACACGCAAGCTGTTGGATATTTCAAAAACATTAATATTATCTTGAACAAACCAAAAAATGTTGCTTACTTCTTTCTATAGTATTTTTCACTTACTATATCTAGGATTGTCGTCTCAAGAAAAACATAGTAGTTTTTACATCGAAGCCTACAATTCCAAGCTGAGCACTAATTATTACAGATTCTGTTTGGAAATACAGTTGACAAGTACACCACTGTGTAACATTTCCTTGAACCTGTCACCTAGGTCTGATAAAATCTTCTGTACACCAGACAGATTAGATACAGAGATACTGCTCACAACAATTTCTTAACAAATCACTTCTGTGTTCTGAATCTTGAAATTAATTGTGAAGAATTTGGAGATGCCCCCTTATCAACTAACTTCAACCCTTGTGCAAAACATTAATTAATCACTATCACCTCTGATACATTCCATATATTGATCCTTTGAATCTGAATTGCTTTCCTCCTTATTGTGTATCTAACTTTCTCTGATATTCAACATGCAAAAAATTTAACAGCATGCACTGTTTGATGCATATTAAAATAAAAGCAGATTGTCACCAGCCTTTACAGACACAAATCGTACATGCAAACCAATGTTTCACAGAATCTCCAGGACTAGGAGATGTGAGGAGAGAAATATGAGTTTTGAGGATGGCAATTTTTTCCAAAAACTTTGGAGAGAGCAGTTAAAGTAACATATAAAAATTTATATTTGAAAAGATAATTACAATAAATAGCAACAGAAAATTGCAATTTATTATTAGAATATAATGATGGTGTAATAAAGTGTATTCACAATTTAGTGTACTTGAGTAGTTAGGTGTATGTCATTAAATAAGGTGGTTGTTGTAGTTGTCATTGTTGCAGCTCTTAATGACCCTATTGTACTGTCTTTTAATATGGTAGTATGATTGAATGGGGTAGATGTAATAACACTTTTCTAATTCTATATAATTATGCTCCTTCACTTTTTGGACAAGCCACTCTAGCCATTTTCTCTCATCTCATTTCTTTGCATTCACTAATATTTGTACCATAGCTCAAGTTTAGAGTTTTGAGTTAGGGTTTGGTTATGCAAAGAAAGTCGAGAGGAGGTCATGCTCATAGGTCAAGGTCACAATGCCGGCTAGAGCACAGTCATGGGTAGAAAAATCATTCAAAAGTCATGAGCAGTTTTCAAGGTTAAAAGAAGTGTCTACGACAGAAAAATTTGGCAATTTTGTGCTGAAAATTGAAGGTCACAGTGAAAATTGCATCTAGAGTTTTAGTCACAAAACTACAAAAATCATGATGGAAAACATCAAAAATTGCAATAAAAAATCAGGCAAAAAATTTTGTTTTCTTTTTCTAGGCTAAAAAATCCATCAGAAATAATGAAAATCATAGGTATTTCATTTACTACACATCACACAATTACATCAGAAAACTGAAAAAGGGCAAACTTTTAGGGTTGCACAAAGAAGTCATAGCTCAAAAAAAATCAGGATTTTGGAGATGTTTTTCAGTGATTTTAGGGCATGCAGGAGTCAACAAAAGTCTACAAGTGCAACCAAGAAAAACAACAACCATTTCTGATGAGTTTACTATTAAAATTACAGCAAGGACTGCTAAAACCATGGCTATGGCACAACACAAGACTACAGAGGGTGTTTGAAATGCATAGCTAGGGCACAGATTTATTGAGACATTATGTCAAACAATTGGCATTCCTTCAATATGATTGGAAATAATAAAGTGTGAATGTTTCAACTTCCTGTTCTAAATTTCAATATACAGAAATATGGAAATTTTATACTCTAACCCTTAATTATAGCATATATAAACATTCAGTGACAGCTGCAACATGAATTGCCCAAGTCTGGGATCCTCCATAAGTGCTCACACCCCTGCCGGTAGCATCTTAAATGGCTGCCTAAGCTCTTATGAGGACCTATGACCCACAACCCTTGTTATGCAACATCTTGCCCAAAGGGTGTAGTGACCAACAAATAATACTCCAGACTTCCACGCCCATTAAAGATACTCTTTCACTCCCATCCAGTTGGCCTCTCTAGGGGTCATCCCACAAAAATAAAATTAATTTTATTTTAATTAAAATCCCCCAAAATGGGGCAGAACCATGAGAAGGGTCAGCCTCATGTAAAATTAAATTATTTTCATTTCATGTATCTTCCAACTCCAAAGGGGCAACCAACATGAGAGTGAGTGAATTTAATTTTGGGGTCACAGACACCACCAAAATGCCTTTGACATCAATGATAATATTTTTCCAACAAGTCAGATAAACCATTTTATCAAAACATAATAATAGGCATTGTACACTGACTATATCATCCCCCCCAAAAGAAAAAGTTGTACTTCAAACAAGGAAAACAAGAAAGCGTCAAGTAGCATTTGAGAAGATTTTCCAAATTGATGACAATATTGTATATGAACTTGGAATTGCATTTTACAAACTTGGACCATCAGAGTTCTTGCAAAATCAAATGAGTTTAGTGGGGTCTAGGGCAATGCCCCCAATGTGGTCAAGTGGTAGCCAAAAGTAAGACCTTCAAAGCCACACAAACCTTCACAATGCACAACATTTGCTT
>VDFB02196440.1:94371-122167 GCA_007258455.2 Sequoia sempervirens | reverse complement strand
CAGAGTTTTGAATCTAGCTCTCATAGTGGCCAGAGCCATCAATGACGCAAAGATCAACAAAAACAAAGAAAAACATAGAGTACATCAAATGAAGTCATAGTTGTGGCTGTATGGACCAGAAATGATTCAAAATGATAAGTAGTTTTCGTTTTTGGTAAAGGATCAAATCATTACATTTTTTTCCTATTGAGTTTCTTTTGAAACAACAAAGTATGATGAGTTTCGAGCCTTACCATCAAGGAACTCTCAGAAAACCCTACTCATGGCAGCCAACTTCCTCCAGAAGCTTCCCCAAGTCAAATGCAAAAGAGTGAAAATGACTTTTAGGGTTCGATGTGTGCTTTTGTTCATTCACCCTAATTTCACTTTGCATATATGTTTTTTTGAATGATTTTCATAATCATTATGTCTTTTCTGTGGTCATGACCTTTAGTCAATATGCCTAGCATGGAGGTCAACTTTCTCAATAATGAAGAGTAATACTTCGGTATTATGGCAGAGTATTAAATCATTATTAAATTTATGCCAAGTGTGGTCAAATGGTGGTCTTAGTGAAAGTGCAAAATACATACTAAATGTGATATTAGAGCTTGAAGATTATGAGGCGAAATAAAATATAAATTAGCTTTATTCTTTTTATTCTTATTTGCATAAATAATGCAAATGGATTAATTGAATGATGAGATAAATCATTTGATTAATTTATCATCTAAAATGCAAATAAGAATATTATGTAAAGCTAAGTCATCTTTTACTTCAGTTCTATATCAAATTGTCAACTGGAGATTTATCATGAGAAAGGTGGACTTTTAAATATGCATGGGTGGATTGGTAAAAACGAGACAGTTTTGCATGAATTAGCCCACATTTTTAGGGATCATCAGTTTGAATTAGTTGAGTTTGAGTTACATATCAGTTGCACGCTTTATGACTTCCAGTTCGAGATCGAGCTCACTCATTCTTGCATGAGTTTGAACCACTTTTTCAAGAATTTTCACTTGTGCTCGGATTTCACTTTGGGATTATCATCTTTTCACTTTTAGATCACTTTCAATTGCTTATTCATGCACTTTGGAGTGCCTTTCATATTGTATATATTGAAAAAGTTTATCTTTTTCAATTCAGTTCTTATTTTTCTCCTTTGCACTCTGCAAAGTGAATGATTTGTAACTCAACATTCAACATTTATTCACAGATTAATACAACAGTGTTTTCTTACAGGTTCAAAAGTGTGTAATTGCAGAAGATTCCTTTAAGTTTCAATACTTTAGAGTTTTCCTTCTAGATTTCAAGCATCATTTTTTGTGAAGAATTTGATCGAAGAATTACTGTGTTTCAGTTCTGAAACCTCTAATTTTCTGCCTTTTTCACATGTCTGTATGCAATTTAGTATAAATTCACGGGTTATGCATTGTGCTTATAAATTGATTAATTAATTTTGTCGTGAAAACCTCGTTTTCCCTCAATATTGCATTAGATCAAAGCCTTTGTTTAAATCATTCAATTGATTAAACTATTAAATCAGGTTGTCTAGATTAGAGTTTGAGGAGTTTATTGTGAGTCATAATTGCAAATCATTGTCATTTAGATGCAGTCACCTCTCGTAGCTTTAGGATTTCAATTCAAGCAAGCTTTCTATCTCTTTCCCAGCTAAGTCAGTTAGTTTTCAGGAAGTTTTCATCAGGGAACCAGCCCTCTCTGGAGATTGATTCTCAAAATTAGGCAACCCACAGGCCTGAGAATCATTCCATGTTTCAATAGATTGCTGAATTTCAATATTCAACCATTCGGATGCAATCTGATTGATAACAATAAGCTCATGGCTTGTTACAGAAAAAAGGAAAACCCTCATGGCGGCCATTAAGATCACAAAATACCCACATGAAATTGTTATATTTTAATGCAAAGTGTTACATTTTCTGAAGGAAATAATGCATCAGATCTGCACAAGGAGATACAAGGGAGAATACCCAGAATGCAAACATACAGCCGCAACTTTCAATCAAGAGTACAAGTTATTTGAAGGTGGTATATATACAAATTGTAGCTAGGTTTCTTGTTTTTCTGTAAAGCATGGTGATATTTTTTAAGAGTACAAAATGAAGGGAGTTTCTTTTTATTCAAAATGAAGGATACAAAAACAAAAAAAGAGAAACTTACCTTTCTGTTCTCCTTGAGTTTCAAAGTTCATAGTCGAGTTTGTACAACAATAGGGAAGACACAGAAGGTTCGAGTTTTTCAATGGCAGCCCAGAACAAGAGATATGATAACACAAAGAGATATATCCGAATATTATGCAGAACTGCACCCTTAAGGCCTCAAAAATACATTCAAATGCTTGAGAATATTCAGATTTGCAACAAAATGAGCTTCATCTTACATTTTTGTTCAAGATCTTCAAAAAATCATCATATTCAACAGAGAAATCATCAAGTTCATGTTCAAAACCTACTCCATGGTGGTCAATAGCTTCTTCGTGAAGCTTCTCCAAAGTCAAAAGAATGAACATAATGATTTTTAGGGTTCTCATCCTCTTTTGCATGGGTTCGATGGTTTACATTTTGACTATCTTTTGGCTTTGAAAAAAATCATTTTGTAAATCATTATGTCCTCTCCCATGGTCATGAATTTAAGTCAATGATCCTAGCAATAGTATGGTCGGCGTTATCAAATAATGAATTTTGTGCTAAATATTATGGCAGGTTATTAAATTATTGACCAAGATATGCCAAGTGTGGTCGACCTTTTATGTTTGCTAATGATAGTCAATTATTGTGAGGAGTTAACAATAATGCCAAGTATAATGTGCATGGTCGGATGGTGATTAATTATTAAAGAGTGCAAAGTATGAGCTAATGATAGTGATCAATGATGATTTAGTGAAGGTTGCATATTTTAAAAATATAAGCTAAGTATGACATATGAGATGGAGAAATATGCTTGGCTAAATTAGCTTTATTCTACAAACTAATTTGCATTAAAAAATGTAAATGAATTAATTAAATGATGCATTATAAATCATTTAATTAATTCATCATCTTAAAATGCAAATAAAGAATGTTATGTAAAGTTGAGTTACTACTTTACTTCAGTTTCATATCAGACTCAACTGAAGATTTGTCATGCAAGAATGGATTTTGAGTTATCATAGGAGAATTGATTAAAGCAAGGAGGATTTTTGCATGTTTTGGCTCACATTCAGAGATTTCCAGTTCAGTTTGAGTTACAGATCAGTTGCATGCTTTATGACTACAAGTTCGAGACTGAGTTCACTCATTTTTGCATGAGTTTGAACCTTACTTTTAGGGATTTTTGCTTCTACTCGGATTTCACCTTGGAATTGTCATTTTCTCACTAAAATTGACTTTCAGTTACATTTTCATGCACTTTGAAGTGCATTCTCATTGTATATATTGAAAAAGTTTATCTTTCTCATTCTAGTTCTTTTTTCCTACTTACACATACAACAATGAGGCATTGTAACTCAACTTTTTATTATTCAAGCATTGTAATAGAGTTTATATTTAGTATAGTGTTTCCTTCTCAATACTTTCTTGAGTTTTATTGTCATATAAATGATTTGATTTAAACATTGTGATTTTATCTTGAATCCTTTGTTTTGTCTCATTGATGCTTTAAAAAACAAGAAGATTTCATGTTATAATTCAGGTTGCATGTTGTATTTAACAAATATTTCAATCATTTGTATATGTGAAAATATAGTTTTCCTCTTACAAAAATTGAAACTTCAAACCTACATGTGAAATATTGGTGAATTTCATGATCTTAATTGAATTGTGAAATAAATTTAGGACTTTATTGCAGCTAATTATAGGTTTAGGATAGTGAATAGAATCACATAATTTTGGTGCAATCACCTTCCTGTAGCTTTAGGATTTTAATTCAAGCAAGCTTTCTATCTCTTTCCCAGCCAAGTTAGTTAGTTTTAGGAGGTTTTCATCAGGGAACCAACCCTCTCTGGAGATTGATCCTCAAAATTAGGCAACCCACAAGCCTGAGGATCATTCCATGTTTCAATAGATTGTTGAATTTAACTATTCAAGTGTTTGGGTGCAATTTGATTGACAATAGTTTTTGGCACACCTGGTGGGACTCTGAATCACTTTTAAGAGAAAGAATTTTACAGTTCAAGCTACTGTTTTGGTATATACAATAGTATTTCAACCTTTCAGAGGACTATTTTCGTATATCTGGCGACTTTGTTCTCAATTTCCAACAGATCAAGTGCAAATAGATTATGAGAAATATTCAGACAAGAAGTTCTTCTTCGTTTGAGTATTTGCAGCTGTCTTTGCCAAAGAGAATAGGAAGGACAGCCAAGCGAACACCTGGTAAGCCTTCAAGAAAGCAATCAGTTTCTCTAATTCAAAGAGCAGAACCATTAGTTTACACATCAAGAAGAAGAGACAGATCGTTAGCAAGGCAACCAAGTTAATTTTCAACTTTTCCAAGTTACAGAGTACCTATTCAACCTATACCGATTGTACAAGCTACAAATCCTAGAATACTAGTAGCTCCGATGGCCAGAGCGCATGTTTTTGTTCCATTCAATGGGGAAGCCCATTGGATCTAGCTCAGCATGATGATATACCAGTAGTAGCACTGAAAAGTCTGCCCTTTTTTACTGGTGAGGATCAGACTATGCCCATTGAGCATATTAGAGACGTAGCCTCATTATGTGGAGTTCACCATGTGATTCAAGAGAACGTAGCTTTGAGGTTGTTAGTGGCATCATTCAAGGGGAAAGCATCTCAGTGGTTTCATAGATTACCAGTCAATAGCGTCCTGACATGGGATGATTTAGGAGACAAGCTGACCAAACAATTTTTAGATAAGTCTGATCATTTATCTCTAGTTGAACAAATGATGACTATAAAGAGAGCGCTACAAGAACAGATGATGAACTTTAACTTCAGATTTCAAAAGACATGGGATTGAATTCCAGTAACGGTAAGGCCAACTCCTGACCACACTTTTTTGTATTACCTTAGATCATTGCATAGTGATATTGCCTTAATGATACAGTCAATGGGCGGGTCAACATTACCAGCATCATATGAAATCACTATTAGAGTTGAAAATAGCCTTATACAAGATGGTAAAATTTCCCCAAGACCTCCTATGCCGATTTTCCCAGAGGTACAACCTTTTATGCCCACTCAAGTACCTCCAATAGCCATTATACCTATTGTTCTAGCCTTAGGATTCCAAACAGCAGCACAAAATAATGTTGTTCCAGCAAATTCTGATTTGCAAGGTCTTAAAGATACTCAACAACAGCTAATAAATGACCAACAACAAATAGCCAAGTTACAACAAACTATGAGTAACAACTTGGTAAGTCTTAAAAACTAGCAAGGTCAAAATTTTAGGCCTAATCAATCATCATTTCAAGCAAACAGACCTGTTTATCAAACTGATTACCAAGGACAGAAGAGGAATTTAAACTTTAGGCCTAATCAGCCGTTCAATCCAGCTACTGCTAGCTCTTCAAAGGAGCTGATGCCAATACATAACAATTTAGCACAGGATTATGTATGGTGCTATCCCTGCAATCAACCTCATAATCAGGCTACTTGCATGAATGGGGTGATTAATCAAGCCCTTATGGTGCAAAATAGTTATGCTGCTTCTGAACAGACAAACAAGGAGGACAATAATCAGCAAGATGATCAAACACAACAGAGTGACCTTGACGTTGCCATGATGAACTAGCAAGTGAATTTTGTGGAGTTAATCATGTGCAAATTCAAAATCAGTCAGCCACTTCTATTGCAACCAATATGAGGGCTAAGAAAAGAGCATTTGATCTAAGACAACAAGTTGTTCTTGATAAAAAATAGGCATAAAAAGACAAACAACCTGTTGTTCAGCAGAAAAATTAAGATTTTACAGCCAAACAGAGGCAAGTTCAGCCTTCAACAGCTCAGAATGTTCAGATTTTACCAAGACAACAGGTTGGACCATCAAAGGTTCAGTTCTAGCCTCAAGTAGCACAAATACACACTATTGTTCAAAATGTACAGTCAAAGGTTAATGTTTCTTCTTTCAATATCGTTGAACATATGAAAAATACAACTATTGGCATTACTATGTTAGATGCATTACGCCTACCTAGGCAAAAAGAAAGTTTGTAGGAGGCTTTGGCTAAGATATCAATTTCTAACGAAACAAATAAAGAACAGCCACGAGTTCTTGCAAACAATTCAAATCAAAAGCAGGGACAACTAGCTAAAGAGGTAAAGCCACCACCTTTTTATGTCAGCTTGATAATTGGTGATAACATAGTGCATGACTGCATGATCGATAGTAGAGCAAGCAACTCAATTATGCCTAAACAACTAGTAGACAAGTTAGGATTTGAGTATGAACCATTGTCAAAAGGGGTAGTTTAGCTGGATGGTACAACTGTAAAGTTTGTAGGAGTTATTAAAAATTTTCCTCTTACATTGCATGCCTGTCCCAACTTTCAAATTTCACAAGACATATATATCATTGATCTTCCACCTTATTTTTCCATTTGCTTATCTAGAGATTTCACTGTAAAATTTGGTGGTTATTTGTCATCAGACTGGTCACACATATTTTTTAGAACCAGATATGGTAATAGAGTTACGATTAAATTAGAATCACTAGCTAAAGACCATATTGAACCTTATGTTCTGAATCCCATAAATGCAAACCTAGCTTTCCATGATCAGGAGGATCAATCCATGACCCTCGACCCCACTGTACCTATAGAAGGGATACTTGACATAAATCTAGATGAGTGGGAAGTCAAGAATCATGAGGTTGATCCATTCAATCTCATAGATGAAGTAGGTTTGGGCATTTATATGATTCGGGAACCTGATGCAATTATTCCAAATCTGGTCAAGGAAGAAAAACAACAAGTACAATAGATTGATTAGCTTTGGAAGCTATATTTTGATGGTTTTAGGAGTAAAATTGGTGCTGGTGGAGGAGTTGTTTTGATTTCACCTGAAGGAGACAGGTATTATTCATCTTTTACATTTTCTTTCAGTTGTTCTAATAATGTTGCTGAGTATGAAGCATTAATACATGGCTTAGAATGGGCCAAAAAAATAAAGATTAAGCGCTTACAGGTGTATGGCGATTCAAAATTGATAGCAAATCAGGTTAGAAACCTGAATTTAACAAAGAATGATTTGCTAAAATTGTATAAGCATCATTTTTGGGACTTGATTGAGGAGTTTGATGCATTTAATTTGCAATCAGTGCCTAGACTTCAGAATAAGCAAGCTGATAAACTTGCTGCTCTAGGGTCACAGTTTGACATTTCAAATGAAATTCATAATGTGGAGGTACAACAGTATGTGAAGGTAGTTATCAGACCTTCAATACCTGATAATAATGTAAGTTGGTAGATTTTTTATAGTGATGAATAAATAGTTCATTTTTTGATAGAAGAAGCAGAGTTTTCTACTGGAAATAAGTGAAAATTCAATCAGCAATATGGTGATCAGATCATGCATCTTAAGTCTAACAAGCTGCCAAAGGGTTTGGTGACCCTTGAATCCATCTTCAACATTGATGACCAGGTTAGAAGAGATAATTCAGGAATTATAGTGAAGCAGGAGCATTACAAATCAATAGAAATATTCAAGGACAAGCTGCTTAAGCTTGGAAAAGTCTGTACAAAGGTAGAACAACAAGCCTTTATCTTGCTTTGTCAAGAATTCAGTGACATTTTCGCCTGGTAGTATGGAGATTTGAAGGGTTTTAACCCTGAGTTGGCTCAGCATACAATTGAGCTTGAGCCTAACGCAAAACTGGCAAGACAGAAGCAGAGGGCCCTGAATCCGAAGTTAGAACATCTGATGAAAACATAATTAAATAAGTTGATCGAAGGTAGCATAATATTTCCAATCAAGCACACTTCTTGAGTGTCAAATTTGGTGTTTGTTAGAAAGAAGAGCGGAGAGATAAGGTTGTGCATTGATTTCCATGATCGAAACAAAGCTTCACTCAAAGATCACTATCCACTGCCTTCAATGGAGCAAATATTGCAGGTTGTTTTAGGATCAGAAAGGTTTTCATTGCTGGATGGGTATTTAGGTTACAACCAAATCTTGGTTAAGGAGGAAGATCAGTATAAGACAACCTTTACCACCAAGTGGGGTACTATGGCTTACATAAATATTTCATTTGGACTATCAAATGCAGGAGCCACCTTTCAAAGAGCGATGGATATGGCTCTCCAATGTTTGATAAACAAATTTGTTCTTGTTTACTTAGATGATATCACTGTTTTCTCACGTAATGCAAATGAACATTTCATTCATCTTAAACAGATATTCGAGAGATGCAGAGAATATGGAATCCCTTTGAATACAAAGAAGAGTATTTTTGTTGTTCACGAAGGTAAGCTTTTGGGTTACATTGTTTCAAAAGAGGGCATTTCTATTGAACTAGAATGTATTGCAGCCATTCTGGCTTTACCGCTGCCCACTCACAAAAAGGGTTTGCAGAGTTTTCTAGGTAGGATAAACTTCATGAGGAGGTTTAATCCCAATGTTACAACGTTATTACAGCCATTAACAACCATGTTGAAGAAAAAAATTCAATTCAATTGGTCAAAAGAAGGTAAGAACAGTTTTGAGCAGATTAAAGAGGCACTTGCAACAACTCCTACTCTTATCAATCCTAATTTTGATAAATATTTCATATTGTACGCATTCAGAGGAGTGGATACCATCTCCACAATGCTTTGTCAGCAAAATAATGAAGGTATGGAGCAGCCCATTGCATTCTTTAGTCAAGTCTTGCCTGATTATGAAACAAGATATTCATTCGTTGAAAAGCATGTGCTTGTTGTAGTGAGAAGTTTGAAAAAAATTAGACATATGTTGTCTAATAATAAGATAAATCTACTGGTAGCTCACCCAACAGTCAAGGAGTTTCTACTGAATAAGGACATTAATAACAAGAGAGAAGGTTGGATAACCAAATTCATGGAGTATGACATCAACATAAAGGTTACCAAGCTTGTTTGAGGTAAAGGACTGTGCGAATAGCTTGCAGAAAACGAAGAAAACAATAGTGAAAAGGTTGCTACAATTCTTAATAATGAAGAAGAACCTATTGTTCTAGCTGTTCCAGCTGATTGGATCCATCAGATGATCCATTACTTGCATATTGGAGATTGTCCAGAAGGTTTAGACAAGTCTAAATGAAGATATTATAGGTTACAAGAAATTCCTTATGTAGAAATTGATGGTGTTCTTTATAAGAAGGATTTCAATGGTGTTTTTCTCAGATGTATTTATCCAAATCAGACTGAAAGAATTCTTGAATAATTCCATGATGGATCTGCTAGAGGTCATTTTTCACCACATACTACAACTCTAAAAATTATGAAGGCAAGCTATTATTGGCCAGATATTTTGAAGGATGCTCATACTTATGTCAGAAAATGTACCAAATGTTCACTTTTTGTAGGAAAACAAAAGTTAGCATCCCTGCCCCTGAATCCAATTTAGGTTAAGCAGCCATTTGGAAAGTGGGGACTCAATTTTATCAATCCAATTAATCCACCCTCAAGTGTTGGGCACAAATGGATTTTAACTGCCACATACTACTTTACGAAGTGGACTGAAGCAATCACATTAAGAGATGCAAATGAAACATCAGTTTTAAACTTCTATCAGGATATAGTTTCCAGGTTTGGTACACCTAATTCAATTATTTCTGATAATGCTTTGGCTTTTGTTGGTTTAAGAGTTTCAGATTGGTCAGTAAAGAATAATATTTATCTGAATACTCCATCCAATTATTACCCCCAGTGTAATGGACAAGTTGAATCAACAAATAAGAATCTGATTAAGATCATACAGAAGATTATTGAAGATAATCAAAGGTCATGGCATGACAAACTCAAGTTAGCCTTGTGGGCTGATAGAGTTACACCAAAACGATCAACAAGATTTTCACCCTATGTTTTGGTTTATGGCAAAGAGGCCAAACTGCCTATCTCAATTGAATTGCCAACTTTGAGTTACATAAAAGAGATTGAGTTACTTGAGGAGTAGCCAATGCAAGTCAGGCTTGCTCAATTAACAAAGTTGGAAGAAACCAGAAGGGAAGCGCCTACAGAAGGCTTCAGATTCATCATTCTCAAATGAAGAGGACATTCGATAAGAAAGCAACAACAAGGATCTTCAATGAAGGTGATTTAGTTTTCAAGTGGGATGAGCTGAAGAGCAGGCTTGGAAAAAATACAAAGTTTGATGCCATGTGGGATGGCCCGTACATTATTACAAAAAAGAAGGAACACAATGCATTTCAGCTTTCAAAGTTGAATGGTGAAGTACTACCAATCCCTATCAACAGGATTCATTTGAAACAATGTTATTAAGTGTTAGGATTTCATCTATACATAGTAGGATAGTTTTCAATTTTAGTAATGCTTTCAATAAGTGCCTGCTGGCACGTTTCATTTCAGTTTTGTCATGTTTTCAATAAGTGCAGTTGTTGCACCTGATTTTTCAGATTTTGTCTTCAACAAAATTGCAGTAGTTTCTTCCAGTTTGTGTGTTTTGAAGCTGAGTTATGGTTTTCTGAGTTAAAATAGGACAAAACATGGGCTCCATGCTTAATGGATAATCTATATACTAGTCTAGTGTGTTTAGCAAGCAAACACTCTGCAAAGGTCGCCAATTTGTTACCTATTTTTCACTACGAGCTTAAACAGCTAGAGCTTAATTAATTTCATGAATTATAGGTACATAAATTTTCAAGTTTTGCTGATTTAAGTATTCATTGATCATGATAAAGATCAAATTACATCTGAATTATAGTTTTATTGTGCAAGTATTTGAAATAGAAAATTGAGAACTTGCATGGTAATGCCTTTTATTCATTTTGTAAAAACATTGAATCTTGCACAAGCCACAAGAGTAACTAAATTTGATTATGACAATCAAATGATGAATACACAATTCAAGGACAAACTACACTAATGAACATAGTGTAAGCATAAACAAGAGAGGCGATTCATCATTGCCTGTAATGATGAATCATTTTCGTTGATGTCTTTAGTCATTGCACCTCCAAATTGCAGCAGTCTCGTTTCCTCGCTCCATGAACTTGCAAAATTATAAAGGAATGGCATTAGGGGTGAACTATAAGCAATGATGAATTACATTATTCCTTATGCCTATGCTACCAACAAGAATGTAATTTGTATTAAATCAAGCATTCACCAGATGAAAGGCTGACAATCAAGAAAAACATAACTCAATGGAATCTTTCAGCTTCTTTTATTTTGCTAACATGTTTGTTTCAATGTGCAGGAATAGGTTCATCATGTTCGAGAACATTTTATCAAATATGTGGAGCAAAACAGGCTCCCACAAGGGCAGAGCTCGGCATATCAGAAGGATGCTCTCTAATTACATGTGAGTCATCAATATCAATTACAATCGTTAAGAAAAGTTGTTGTAACCAAGAAGAGATTCATAAAGTAGCCATATTTTCGTTTGTTATCTTTGTTTCAGCTCTACCTTGCACTCACTTTTGCATCTTAGAAAGATATTGAGTCCCTTTATACCAAAGGGAGAACAGAGTAGTATCAATCATTTAAAACTGTTTCTAGCAACTCAAGATTTATACATAGTCTGAAAGATACTTTGAGAAAAAGAGTACTATCATAAAGGAACATTGTTACATAGAAGCCGTAAGGCATAAAGAATGACAGTACCATGAAGGCTCCACAAAAAAGAGCATCAAATTTCATGAATTTTTGAGACTAATCACATAATTGACAAAAATGGAAAAGATAAGATATGACAGTCTAAAGACCATGAGAGGCAGCCATGCATGTGCATATGAGGTTTTCAAGGGTTATATATGAAAAATGAATCAAATGATTACTTGCAGATTATTATCCAAGCATAGGGAACTAGTTCATTTACATGAGAATACATCATACTTTTCAAATAACAATGAATGAAAGGAGACAGTGAAGCTGATTCAGATATGGAACTGGACAAATGCAAGCATTTACATTCATAGATAAAAGAAATGCTATCTCAGAAAATGCATGACATGTGATACCTTGAAATTCTTGTTTGAAATAAGAATAAGCAACAACAAAAAAGTATAATTCCTATTAAGTTTCTGAGTGTAATGGTGAACATGCATATAATGGAACATCAGTAAAGCGCAAAGCCATTTCTATCACAACAATAGATAAAGAACAAATCCTTCACTAAGATTGGAACCAGATAATCTGAGAAGAATTTCATTTTAGAAACAGATTTTCCAAATGCTACAGGTATTTCCAGGTAACAAAATCAATGAAGAAAATTGGAGATACAAGAAATCAATGCAAATATAATACAAAGGTGCTTCAACATTCACTAAGCTGTCAGGTAACATGATTGTTGAAATATCAAACAAGTACTTTATAGTGAATGAAGTACATAATGAAAGGAACTATGGTTTTGAGGGAAAACTTGTCATGATAGTGATGAAGAGTAATTTTAGAATGTCAAGGACTTCAATCCATTACAAGGAAACATGAAGCAATAAAGCATTACCAGGTTGAGATATTTGTTTCTAAGCACAGTCAAACTATCATCTTTCATGATGAAATTTTTCATAAATTGTGTTCAAGAATATTTACTCAAGAGGATTGTGATGCCATTTATCGAGCTATTATAGTCACAAATGGACTGTCAATATATCAGACAAGGAGGGTAGCCATGGCTAAATACAAAAGCTCCAATTGTTTAAAAAAAAATAAAAAATTAGTGGTTGTCACCTTTATAATCACAATCAGTTTTGTTCACTATGTGAATACAGAATAAATGAGTTTTTGTTTTGAGCTTATATAGGTTTTCAAAAATAACCAGAGCTTAAATTGAATGTTTTATCATCAGAAAAAGAGATAGCCATAGCCAAAGGTGGGAAAAGAGTTCCCAAAATGACAAGCTCACGGCTTGTTATAGAAAAAGGAAAACCCTCATGGCGGCCATTAAGATCACAGAATACCCACATGAAATTGTTATATTTTAATGCAAAGTGTTACATTTTCTGAAGGAAATAACACATCAAATCTACACAAGGAGATACAAGGGAGAATACCTAGAATGCAAACATACAGTTGCAAATTTCAATCAAGAGTATAAGTTATTTGAAGGTGAGATATATACAAATTGTAGCTGGGTTTCTTGTTTTTCTGTAAAGCATTGCGATATTTTCTGAGAGTACAAAATGAAGGGAGGTTTCTTTTTATTCAAAATGAACGAAACAAAAACAAAAAAAGAGAAACTTACCTTTTTGTTCTCCTTGAGTTTTAAAGTTCATAGTCGAGTTTGTACAACAACAGGGAAGACACAGAAGGTTCGAGCTTTTCAATGGCAGCCCAAAACAAGAGATATGATAACACAAAGAGATATCAGAATATTATGCACAGCCACACCCTTAAGGCCTCAAAAACGCATTCAAATGCTTGAGAATATTCAGATTTACAACAAAATGAGCTTCATCTTACATTTTTTGTTTAGGATCTTCGAAAAATCATCAAATTCAACAGAGAAATCATCATGTTCAAGTTCAAACCCTACTCCATGGCGGTCGACAGCTTCTTCGTGAAGCTTCTCCAAAGTCAAAAGAATGAACATAATGATTTTTAGGGTTTTCATCCTCTTTTGCATGGGTTCGATGGTTTACATTTTGACTATATTTTGGCTTTGAAAAAAATCATTTTGTAAATCATTATGTCCTCTCCCGTGGTCATGAATTTAAGTCAACGAGCCTAGCAATAGTATGGTTAGCCTTATCAAATAATGAATTTTGTGCTAAATATTATGGCAGGTTATTAAATTATTGACCAGGATATGCCAAGTGTGGTCAACCTGTTATGCTTGCTAATGATAGTCAATTATTGTGAGGAGTTAACAATAATGCCAAGTATAATGTGCATGGTCAGATGGTGATTATTTATTAAAGAGTGCAAAGTATGAGCTAATGATGGTGATCAATGATGATTTAGTGAAGGTTGCATATTTTAAAAATATAAGCTAAGTATGACATATGAGATGGAGAAATATGCTTGGCTAAATTAGCTTTATTCTACAAACTGATTTGCATTAAATAATGTAAATGAATTAATTGAATGATGCATTATAAATCATTTAATTAATTCATCATCTTAAAATGCAAATAAAGAATGTTATGTAAAGCTGAGTTACTACTTTACTTCAGTTTCATATCAGACTCAATTGAAGATTTGTCATGCAAGAATGGATTTTGAGTTATCATAGGAGAATTGATTAAAGCAAAGAGGATTTTTGCATATGTTGGCTCACATTCAGAGATTTCCAGTTCAGTTTGAGTTATAGATCAGTTGCATGCTTTATGACTGCAAGTTCGAGATTGAGTTCACTCATTTTTGCATGAGTTTGAACCTTATTTTTAGGGATTTTTGCTTTTGCTCGGATTTCACCTTGGAATTGTCATTTTCTCACTGAAATTGACTCTCAGTTACATTTTCATGCACTTTGAAGTGCATTCTCATTGTATATATTGAAAAAGTTTATCTTTTTCATTCTAGTTCTTTTTTCCTGCTTACACATATAGTAGTGAGGCATTGTAACTCAGCTTTTTATTATTCAAGCATTGTAATAGAGTTTATATTCAGTATAGTGTTTCCTTCTCAATACTTTCTTGAGTTTTATTGTCATATAAATGATTTGATTTAAGCACTATGATTTTATCTTGAATCCTTTGTTTTTTCTCATTGATGCTTTAAAAAACAAGAAGATTGCATGTTATAATTCAGGTTGCATGCTGTGTTTAACAAAGATTTCAATCATTTGTATATGTGAAAATCTAGTTTTCCTCTTACAAACATTGAAACTTCAAACCTACATGTGAAATATTGGTGAATTTCATGATCTTAATTGAATTGTGAAATAAATTTAGGACTTTATTGCAGCTGATTATAGGTTTAGGATAGCGAATAGAATCACATAATTTTGGTGCAATCACCTTCCTGTAGCTTTAGGATTTTAATTCAAGCAAGCTTTCTATCTCTTTCCCAGCCAAGTTAGTTTTAGGAGGTTTTCATTAGGGAACCAACCCTCTCTGGAGATTGATTCTCAAAATTAGGCAACCCATAGGCCTGAGGATCATTCTATGTTTCAACAGATTGCTGAATTTAACTATTCAAGCATTCAGGTGCAATTTGATTGACAAAAATTACATTGGAGCTCTTCGGGCCCACCATACATACACAATGGAATCCGAAAATCAAGATTTAAAAGATGAGCTCATTAACCGTTTAGTTGTGTTGTTCGCTGATAAAAAATTCAACTGAACCAAGGTCCTTAAGAAAGTTGATACCTATTTAAAGTATGTGAGGGACCAATATAGGTCATATTTAGAGAAGAAAAAAAAGTATGAGCGTCCCCCCATGATTCTAGAGAGGGAGTGGAAGGACCTGGTGTTAGATGGAAAGGAGAAGGCTGAAAAGAAAAAAGGAAAGACACCACCGGGCCAAGGAAGGTATGTGATATTATAAACAATATAATTATATACTGATTACTCTTTTTTTTAAATAATCTAACATATTTCAAACTTTTCATAGGCTACTCGACACATTGAAGGCAACAAAGGAAATACTAGAAAAACACGGGCAACACAAACTTGGCTCTGGTGGTTATATGAAATTAGCCACACGAATTGTAAGTATCAATAAATGAAATATTACATCCAAATAATAAATTGCAAACAATTTTGGTTTTATTACACCATAGAAGCAAAATTCATGATCTTATGCAAAAATGCAGGGCTCTGAATTCAACAGAGTTCCCACAGAAGAGGACTTGAAGATTTCCTTCCAACAAGGCTATGGAGCCGTGGTTGAACACCTAAGAGTCTTGCCAAGGCAAACACAATATTCCACTGCATCCGACACGCAGGTAAATAAACTCAATAAATTTTACTTAAAATTGAATACTTGTGCAATCTATTCAATATTAATTTCCACCATAAATTAATTACATGCCTATTTGTTTTAAACATACAAGCAATGATAATACTGCACATGACATTGAAATGCAGTCTAGTGAGGGTGGAGCACAACCTGCAGATGAAGGTCATGGTGTGCATCCTAGTACTGGATGTATTCATGTGCTATACAAAACACAGTATGGATTAATACAATTAAACATCTTTAATTGCAATTGGTGTATTAATTCATGTAACCTTTCATGTTTCAAATTTAGAGCATATAGACCGTGATCAACATGTTGAGCATGATTAGGCTAGAGAAGATCAGGAACATGATGTGGCCCCATCAAGTAAAGAGGACCACTCTAATGTTATTTTAAACATATTTAATTGTAATTGGTGTATTAATTAATGTAACCTTTCGTGTTTCAACTTTAGAGCATGTAGAGCGTGATCAACGTGTTGAGCATGATCAGACTAGAGAAGATCAGGAACATGATGTGGCCCCATTAGGTAAAGAAGACCACTCTAATGTTCTTTTAAACATATTTAATTTCAATTGATGTATTAATTAATGTAACCTTTCATGTTTCAACTGGAGATCAGGATTTAGAGGGTGTTTAGCATGTTGAGCATGAGTCTATAAGAGAAGTTCAGGAACATGATGTGGACCCATCAGGTAAAGAGAACCACTCTAATGTTCTTTTAATTAATGAAATACATAACAATAATAAAAAATATCAAACTAACATTGCTATTAAATGGGTTTATGGGCGTCCGCGTCGCGTGCATGACTAAGCGATACGCTAAGATCACGAAGGGTAGAAAAACTAAAGGGGGACATATATTGATTTAGAAAATGATACTCCACTTCAACTTTATGTAGCTTTTAAAAAGAAACAAAAAAAAAGTGATTGTAATCATATCATGACAACCATATTTTTGATAATATGTAAGAACTGAAAGAATGAATATTATATGTTAATGAATGAATGTAAATATGTTAATGAATGAATGTTATATGTTAATGAATGAATGTTATATGTTATTAATGGATGAATGAATGATTAATATTATATGATTGGGTGTAGAATTGAGAGTGATGTTAAGGCGAAGAATATTAAACTATTCTTGAAACAAAGAGAAGCTCAATAAGGTAATGCACTTTTCAATATAAGAAATGCATCGTTTGAAGCATCAAACCAATATGCAAAGATGAAAGAAAGTGCTAACTTTTCACTATGGTGGTAGAAAAATGATTCTTTATACCTTGAATACATGCTCTGCATCATAATTTGAAGTTATTTCCATTCCAATGTTCTAAGTTTAGTTTGTTTGTATGACTTTGTATGAATACCACATTGTGTTGTGTGTGGATTTGGTTTCAAAGCTCTGTTTCTTCTATTTTTAGTGGTGACATAACTCTAAAATTTGAATTTTGTGCATAACAAGTTAGTGGAAAAATTGACAACTTTGAAGGGTTTAGAGGCTCGATTGAGATAGATACACGGATATTTGGATCTTGCTATTGATGGGAGGCTTCCACTTAACCATGAAATTTTGTACCATCTACAAGTATGCAAAAATTTCAATACTTACATTCATTCTTGATCATAAATGTTCTAAATGATATTAATGCTTCAAACTTAAGATTCGTTTCATTGTTATAATGATCAAAATGTTATACTTTGCTATACATTCAAGCATTCTCTTGCCCCCTACCCTTTGCTCTCTCCCCCCTCCTTTTAAGAATTTTCTTTGTCATAAAATATTCACATTTCTGTCTCATTTACACAAATTTATTTGAAGCTCTAGGAGTGAATAAAGATATCTAAAAGATGATGGATTATGTCTAAACAACTTTCCATCTTATAGCTAATTAAATCCTTAATATTTGAATAGTTTAGAGCTCAAATAATGCTTGTATATGCATGTGTAGCAATAAGGGAGCATTGATATTTTTCAGCATTGCATTGAGGAAATTGTTTTCTCTTATACCTACCCTCGGCTAGACATGGAGGTATATGATATTGGTTTCTAGATTTTTTCTGTAAGTAGTTAATTTCATAGAGGAAGACTAAAATATTCTTAATGTCCTGTCAGGTGTGAAAGCATATGAATCACTTGCTAAAGGCACCATTTTGTATTCATCCAAAAATTGGTTTGTTCTTTTTTTTATGTTTCTTGCATGTGTTTTTTTTAGGCTCTAGAGATGTAGCTCGGCTCTTTCCTTTGCACTTTTCATCTATTTTGATGATTACAGTAGTTTGTCCTCATAATTTTTTATGTAGATTTGTTTGTAACCTTATTTTCTACTAATCAATTTGCAAACCAGTCACATATTAAGGACCATTTCACTAACTTGTAGTCATCCATTACTTAATATGTTGCAAGTTGTGTTTGTGTGCCAATAAATCCTGATGATTGCGAGAACTTTAATCCTACAAGTGTACCCACTCTTTCTCAAGTAAAAGTCTTACCTTATTTTATAATACTTTAAATGGTTAATTGAAGGTGCTTCTTTAGATCTGAGATAGTTGAACCTTGGATTAAAATATGGTATTAGATGGGCAGTATAATGATAAAATTGAGGTCCATTGAACACAAGCTCTGTTCTCTTGACACTACTCAATATTTTCCCTACACATTTTCTCTTCAATCTAGACATTTCTTAACTCCTTCCCTTGTTAGCCCTTGATTGTTCTCAAGTGTAATGCTTTTTTTATGCATCTTACAGTTTGCATCTATGATCGGTCATCTCTTATGAAGCACGGATAACCTTTTATAGAATTGTTGTTGTGATTAGACAATTTCCATTGTAAGAATAATCATTTAATTTGTATGAAAGTAAGTCTTTTTCATATTATTTGACTTGGTATTGTAAACTTGTCTTTGTAGGATTCTCTAGGGGGAACAACAGAACTGTGATGATAGGTAGAGTTGTACAACACCATAAATCATTTGACATTATCAATATATTACTTATAGAATACTCTATGCAAGTAAAATGGAATGTGCAATGACAATTGGTCTCGAATTCAAATATGAATATAAGTACATTACACAAGAAGATGGTATCTATTCTATGATTTAAAGAACCCCAAAATAAGAAAATTAATAGGTTACATCTGTTTACTTGCTCTTAGACACTTGTTTAATCGACGAGACCCTCAAAATGTCTTGTTGATAACTAGCAGTGTTCAAAACTTCTGAAGAGGTCAGATCAGTGTGCCATTGGATATGTCTTGCCAACAAAAGTCATCAGCAAGACATGGACTATTGGAGTGAGTTTTCTATCCTATGCTGATGATTGATCTCTCACCGATGGGTTGGCTACAGTGGTCATCGCCAAGAGTCTCTGCGATGACATGGTGTAGGTCTATTTAAAACTCCTGAAGAGGTCAGATCAGTGTGACATTGGATCTATCTTGCCGATGGAAGTCATTGGCAAGACATGGACTATTGAAGTGAGTTTTCTATCCTATGCCGATGATTGATCTCTTACCAATGGGTTGGCTTCGGTGGTCATCGCCAAGAGTCTACGATGACAAGTCTATTTAAAACTCTTGTAGAGGTCAGATTGGTGTGACATTGGATCCATCTTGCCGACGAAAGTCATTGGCAAGACATGGACTATCAGAGTGAGTTTTCTATCCTGTTTCGATGATTGATCTATCACCGATGGGTTGGCTTCGGTGGTCATCGCCAAAAGTCTCTGCAATGACATGGTGTAGGTCTATTTAAAACTCTTGTAGAGGTCAGATCAGTGTGACATTGGATTTGTCTTTCCGACAGAAGTCATCAGCAAGACATGGACTATCAGAGTGAGTTTTCTATCCTATGTTGATGATTCATCTCTCGTCGATGGGTTGGATTTGGTGGTCATCACCAAGAGTCTCCGCGATGGTACATTTCAACAAATATTTAAAAAAAAAATTGCATTGTTTCATTGCAATTTCGATAAAGGAAACCGGTGAATCATCAAAAAGGTCCGAGGAAGTTGCTATAGCTGTGACGAAAGCTTCATCATAACTACTTGCCCATTTCATAGAAATGATGATGAAATTATGGTGTTGTTTCGACGCTTTGGAAGAGCCATTACAATTATGTTTTGGTTATAATTCATCAGTGGATACATAGAGTTGTCGTCGATATTTCGACAAACAACAGAGCCATTTTATGATGCTGATGACCAAAAAATTTGGTCCCCTATTTTGATGTTTAATTCTTCGTCCAAAATTTGACAAAAAATTGGCGACAAAAATTATTTTAGTAGTTCGTCAGTTGTCCAACAAAGGTGTGTCACAAGGCCGACAAAAGTTTTTCAGAAAATGGAGTCAAATTCAGTAGTGTGTGGACCGACATAGTCCCTTGTTTTAGCTCCTAAAAATCAGAGAGCTTTTGGTCATAAAAGAGTTGGGGTAACCAACGTTTACGAAAGATTTCCACGAACTCTACCCAATTCAACTTCCAAGAACTTAAGTCAAGTTCCAATTTCTTGTTCATCCACCAATTAGAGGCTTTGCCAGCTAATTGATATGCTCCCCATATTGCCTTTGTTACCTCATCATAATTTCTTATCTCAAAATACTTCTCCATCTAGACAAGCCAGATTTTAGCTTCGTCACCTCCTGCACTACCATCAAACTTTGGTGGTATTATATTTTCACGTCACGTGACAACTTAGTAGATATTATCTTTTTGATTCTCGTAGCAGAGTTGCTTGGATATTTTTCTCCCTCATGGTTGTGATTATCATCTTGTCCACAAGATGAACTTTCACCCACTGTGTTGTCATTGTTTATTATTTCCTTTTCCAACTTGTCTTTTGCTCTTTCATTCTCTATATTAGACAACCTTGCCAAAATCAAGTCTAGTGTCACTTGGACTCTAGTGTCCCTTACATCCTCTTCTTTGCTTGTACTAGGTCTATTGTGCATCCTCTCTTATGTTTTCACCATGGTTTTATAGTTGTATTATACCTGGTGTCTTATCTAAGTTAGATTCTTTAACCTTATAATAAATGAAAAACATAAAAGCTTTCATTCCTATAAACACAAGATAAGCAAGTTTATGAATTACACACAATTTTCAATAAACACAAAATTTAATTTATTTCAAGAGGATTTTCAACATCCTATCGGTTACATATAGTGACTATTAAGATAGTCGAGAGGAGAGTATCCTTTGGATTCACTCTTAGATACATAACTAAGTGGTGTATAACCTACAGACTGAGAGTACTACTGAAACCTATCTTTTTCTTCATTTGTCATCTGCTCTTCTCCATCCCAAAAGGGATATTACCCTTTGGATTTATCTTCGGATACATAGTTGAGAGAATCGTTGATATGGTGTTCATCAACAATAGGGTTCGTCATTTGATATTAAAGACAATTCTCAACTGGTGGAGTCCTTGGTGTGTATCCCACTAACTCATCACTCAACGAAATGGTTATAACCTCGGCCAACGAGAGAACTCTAGGATCTTGGAATATAGATGTTGGAATTGTGCTTTCCTCAGAAGGCATGTCCCTAGATAGTGGCAAATAATTTAAGTTTCATGGAGAAGTGTTGGGTAAAAGGCTGAATGCAGCTTCCATTTTCATTCTACTCTTTACTTCATTGATTCGGGAAAGGGCATGACTAACAATTTTTGTGTCACTTAGCCAGATGTAATTCTCATGATTGGTTCCTTGGATGTTTCTAGTAATGGCCTCATTTTCCTTCTTGGATTTTAGGTATTGTTCATTTCTGATTACAGTCTTCTTGGCTGTTAATTGAACGTATACCATCTTGTCACAAGAATTTTCACAACATTAGGTAATGTTGGAATTAAGGAAATAGGGTGAGCTCAAATGTTCCTAGTATTTAAAATGTGCTCTGATACCACATGTGATGACCAAACCCATATGTCAAATTAAAACTTTTGAATTTAACCACAATAAGTAAAAACAATGCCATTTCAATAAAAAAAATTATTTTCAACTTCATAAACATGATATATCATTTTGCAATTTGAACTATTTCTTTCCAAAAGAAACTAAAAGGTAAAGAAGAACAAGATACGTACATAGCTCATAATCTTTTGGCACAAATAGAAGTAAGAAGGTCCAGGAGTCCATCCTATCAAATCTTGGATCATCGGTCGATTGTTGAGGAGGAGAAACATCACTCAGGCATTTTTTCGCCAACCATAGACTTATAATGCGGTCCCCCGCACATTCATTATTCAATGAATAGCCCTCCCTTCGAAGAAGAGATTGGTAGGGTATCCCTTAACGATTACCAACTAAGCATGGTGTTGTGTTCCTACATAACTAGGTCCTATGCATACAAAAACTCTTGAACTAGTATGTACTTCAGGATCACGGTGAACTGACAGTGTAGTACCACAACTAGGTGTAAGTTGTTCCTAACACTACTTTGGCCAAAGTATTTTCATTCACTAAATAAAGTAGGTCATCTATCACATGCACTATCCAGGGTCAATTTGACTTAAGGCTTCCTTACTCTACGTGTAGGTTGGTCTATTAGAGGTAGTTTGTACCCTAGACATCCTACATCAAGCTAACTACTAGAAAGGAGGATAGCTTAACAAGTACTCACAATGTACCCTCCTAAACTGGACATCTTCATCCTAGGAGTTTCATTAACTTGACTAAGTTAATCTACTTACTTGTTGTGATCGATACCTTATTAAACACTCTCATTTCTTCCCTAGTATTTAATAGCTACTTGAAAACATACACTCCTTATATGGAATTCATAGCAATTTACTCCTTAATGCACCTATGACCCTAGTGTAATTCGTACACTAATGCAAGCAAGTACAAATAGTACTAAACATACCATTCTTTAAATAACAACCTACTCTTTATTTAAACAATTCCTAATCTTTTCTTAATTAGTAGATATTCTTTTAGAAATTCGTTCTAAAGTATGAAGAATAAAACTAATTACAGCTTCCTATCCTTGTACATTCAAAAGATATAATTTCAAACCTTTAATTAGAAACTTGTTCTAAAGTATGAAAGAAGAATAGTATGCATGTTAAAATTCAATATTATATTAAGAATTTCATTCTAGAATATGAAGAAGAATAGCATGCCTATTTAAATTCAGAATTATATTTAGAATTTTGTTCTAGAATATGATGAAGAATAGCATGCCTGGTATATGCTTTTCCACAGAAGATGATCTAGACTGAGTCTGCAGTACTTTTAGCTTCCAGCCAAAAGACCTCCAACCACCTCTCTTACTGATAATGAACTCTTAAACACAGCTGAAAGATAATTCTCAGCCCCTTACTGTTAAACTCATAAATGTTGAATGACATAAATGATTCTCTGTCAATGTGAATTATACTCTCAGAATTTGATGAATACTTTTACAGTAGAAATAAAACTCTCACTCACAACTAATGAAGAATACTCAGAAAATTACTTTGAAACCTTTAAAGTATGAGAAAATTTAGATACCAAACTATATCAAAAGAATGAGCTGAGTGGCTCTTATATAGGCTTCCTACTCAACCAATTCCCTCTTCTAAAGGCATCCAAGCTGCCAACAGGGTTTTTGAATGATTTAAACATGAAATGTGGAAAACCCTAGAGAAGATTCGACCTCCTTTTGTGATAGCAGATGAAGAATAGTTTATTTCACACATGATAAAAATCTAGAAATGTGACACCTCCAGGAAATGGTGCGATTCAATAGATATAGATAACTGATGATATTTATAGAGAAAAAGTCCCTTATTCTATGGCATCCACACTTCCTACTTCCCAGGTTGTAGTCGACTCCATTCAAGCAGTGGTTCAATGCTGGTCTTGGTCGCGCACTTCTATAGGCATGTTTCATTTTCGTAGGAATTCCTTCATTTCCTTTTATTTTCTTTTTTGAAAGTTTCCATAGTTTGAAATGAAATATTTCTAGCATGGCGTGATTTGCCGAAGTCATTCGATTCAATTTAAAGACATAATATTTTATTTCATGGAGTGAATCGACTTCCATAGTTTCAAGGAGATATTTAACTTTGAGAAAATAACGTCTCTCTTTTCCTAGTTTCGATTTCCATTCTAAACTTTATAATATTCAAATAAAGTGCCTTTTGACTTAATCGATTTCCAATACTTTATTACAAAAAGCATTATATATTTATATATATTTAATTTAATATATATGGTATAGTTTTACTTTACATTATTATATATCTATGTATATATATTTAAATTTAATAATTTAAATAAACTTATATACATATATATTTTGTAAAAACTATATTATATATATATTATATAATATTAAATATATATAAATATACCTTTACATATATAGACACATACATATTTAATTGCTAAATGCGTATACTGTGATCTAGTCAACATACTTTCATTATACGTACCTATGTATATGTGTATATGTAAATTCTGAGGAAATGTCAACATAATATTATACATATTCACGTATATATGATAGGTTGGTTGTGAGTATGTATACATGTATATTTGCTGGTATATTTTCCTATACGTATACATATTCATAAATGTATTTATATCCATGCACTCGTACGACATATCCATTTGCTCTCATACGCTTGCATCGACATGAATATACTTATGGATATGTATATATACTATATACATGTATCCATTCCCACCTCCTAACCAGTAACATAATTCCATAAATAGTTACACAAGAAAGCATCACTTTATTCATGCATTCAGAAGAAGATAAGACTCCTAATGTCAACAAACAAGCCTACGGATGACTTAGCCACAACTTAAACAACTTACTCAGTCTATAGGATGTGTGTGTATGCTCACTTGGTACCCGTTACTGTTTACCCAACCAAGTTCCTCCCCGAGTGATATCTCTCCTCTTCCTAGAGGAATTAACCTATTTCCTGCACATCATGACATGACAACAAAATTCATATGCTCAAAACAAGGTAGTATACATAAAACATCACAAAAGTTAGAATAACATTATTGCATAACTTATATACCACATTCATTCAAGAATTACATCAATAGAAGTATCAAAACAAATGAGACAATCATTTTCAATTGAACATATTCAATTGATAACAAGAACAATATGTTTTATCCATCGAAAAGATTCAAATATTACAATGCATTTCCCTATGCAATAGTAGCTATACAATCGGGGTGTAACAATAATGATCATAATACAACAAGACAAATATACAGATAAACATCACTCATAAAAGCATAAAGAAGTAGAAAAGACTCCTAATGCCAATATACGAGCTACAGATGACTTATCTAGAACCAACATAATTGACTTAGTTCACTCAATCTAAAGTGAGGTGTGTGTATGCTCAGAGAGTTCACTTTATCAATTAACCGACCAAGCTCTTCTCCCGAGTGATATTTCCCCTCTACCTGGAGGAATGGTTCACATGCCTACATCCATTGACATAAACTCACATCAATCACATGTTCATAACATTAGTAGTATACATAAGCATCTCAAGTTAGAATGACATGATTCATTAACCTCCTTATGCAATATTTCTCCATGAATAACATCAATTGAAGCAACATTAAATGAGACAATCATTAAATGTGAAAACACTCATATTGATAACAAGGAACGACAAATTTTATTCATTCACAGAATTCTCTGTACAATCATTTAACCCTATGCAATACTAATACATAGTAGCTATACAATCGGGGTGTAACAACTAGTATTTAATTTTGTATGTATTATGAGGGAAACCATTTGAAAATTTGTATGTTTTCTTTAATAGGTTTGGGTTACTAGCATATATAAAAAAATGATCAAATGAGGTTCTATTTGTCTTAGTTTGAAATGCATGCTTTAGTTTTTTCAATGGTTATGATTGTAGAGGAATAGCGGCGTCCATTTAGAAAAAAAGTAGTTGATAAGTTGTGGAACATTGTACATAAATAAAGTTATGGAAGCTTGGAACATTGCCTCCTATTTGATAACATTTTGCAACTTAACCCATCCTTTGAATAATAATTGGCACATATCAGACCTAGGGTAGAATCCTATTGTAGAGCTACTTAACATTGAAAATGAAATTGTTGTTCACTATAAGGGAAACATGAATCCTTGGTTGGAGATAGCAATGGTCAAATATAGGATTTATTAGAACAACAAGCCTTCAATCAACAAAACATGCTAGACAAAAGGCTTTCAAGACTTTGAATATTTAACTGTTTAAACTAATTGTTTAAATTCACTGGTCATTAACAGAATTTGGAAGTCTTAAAAGGCATTATAAAAGCCTGCCTTGATTTTCCCTTTGGAATATAGTCAAAAGACAAATGACAAATGGAACATCCTTAAAACAATGAATGATCTCAAAGAACTTTTAACCATGCACAATTTTTATCATTAAAAGTAAAACTAATCTATCACCAACTACAATATTTAAAACCAAATAAATTTGTTACATAGCAGTAAACAAAAAGTTAAACATGTAAAAAGAGAAGAGTGAAATCCTAGGGGGAGACATTGATGCCTATTTGACATTGTTTAAATAATTAAATAATCTATGCAATGTGTCCACATGTTATAGAAAATGGTCTGTGAGAACAAGTACATCCACCCTTTACAAAATCTATCCTTGATTTTCTCTTTAGAATATAGTCAAAATACAAATGACAAATGAAACATCCTTAAAATAATGATTGATCTCAAAGAACTTTTAACCATACACAACTTTTATCATTAAAAGTAAAACTAATCTATCACCAAGTAAAATATTTAAAACTAAATAAATTTATTACACAATTGTAAACAAAAAGTTAAAAGATGTAAAAAGAGAAGAGTGAAATCCTATGGGGGGACATTGGTGCCTATTTGACATTGTTTAAATAATTAAATAATCTACACAACGAGTCCACATGTTGTAGAAGTTGGTCTGTGAGAATAAGTACATCCACTGCACATGTCAATGTGGCTACGTGCAATTCTGTTTGGTTTAGCATCGTCCATATGCGTAGGCATCATGATTTTGAGGCTAATGTAGATATGATATAAGAAAAAGACACGTGTGTAGATAGGTCAAAATAGAATCATAATAGATTGATTCTAGTCCTTTTTCTTGCGTGTAGTTCTTTTAAATGTAAAACATTAATCTGGTTTAAGTTGCATGTTAGCCACGTTGAACTTGCATTATAGTCCACTGTGTGCATCTAGTGATAGGTGTCACAAATTTAAACATGAGTTGAGCCATTATGGCCTCAAGCCTAAAACAAATTTTACAACTCAAAAAAACAATATGTTCATTTACAAGTTTGCCAAATCTTGCTTTGAGCTAAAGGATTTGGTAACTCTAAACCTTCATATTTTTTAATTCTATTTTCATTTATTGTGAATAGATTGAAGCAACAAACAAACGTGTTCAAATGTCATGCTAATGGAAACTATAGGCCATTGATGGTGCAACAGTTGTTTCTATCCCCATAGGCTCGAGCCCTCACTCTTGAGAATGTATTATAAGCATAGACCTAAAGTTCCTTTTTTAACCTGTATAAGAATTGTATTTTTTTATGTCAGATTTTTTGGATTTTTAGCAATGTCTTATTCTATGACATGAATAACATTAAAGGAATTCCTTTTTAATTTTTTTTATGAGGGTTGTTTCCTACAATAATAGTCAAGTACTTGAGGGCCATGAGAATTTATAAGATAGATCGTTTCTTCTTCATTACTAAATATTTTTTAGAATTAAACTTTATTCCATGGTGAGCCAAATAGTTTCAATATTCATCTCTAGATAAATGCTACC
>VDFB02196440.1:69168-94271 GCA_007258455.2 Sequoia sempervirens | reverse complement strand
CTTCTCTCTTTTCCTCTTCCCTATCTCTCCCCCTCTTCTCTATCTCTCCTCCTCTACCTATCTATATCCATTTCTCTCCCTCCCCCTCTCTATCTCCCCCTCTCTATCTCTCACCATCTCTCCCTCCCTATCCCCCCTATCCATCGACTCTCTATCTCCACCTCTCTTCCTTTCTCTTCCCATATATCTCCATATCTCTTTCTCTTCCCATATATCTCTATGTCTCTCTCTTTCTCTCCCCATCTATCTCTATCTCCAAATATATTAACTAAAAATCCATGCAATCATACAATAGTATATGTTGGTAAAATTATAATAGTGTTTTATTAAACTATAAGTAACACTTATCTTTCTAATGTCAAGCCTTCTTATAATAATAGTGTTTTATTAAACTATAAGTAGATTATTCTCACCACTCTTCATTCAACATGAAATGCCAAATGTAGAAATTATTTTGTTGCTTTTGTCAAGTTTCATTAACCAAGTTGTTTACTAGGTTGAATAAATTTGTGTTATGACCCTTCGTCTCTTTAAAATAATTAGACAGTATTAGCGAGATTAGGAAGGGGAGAAAACTAAACTCCTTCAAAATACATGTAGTTGTGGGTTTGTTGATTGCATACTATATACTTAGTTCCTCTAGGATAAATAAGTCACTTTAGATCATTTTCTTAGTTGTGTATCCTAATTAATATAGAGTAAGCTTTTTCATTTTAATTGACTACTACATAATAGCTTATGTGTTGAAAGAATTGTTTCCATTCTTTGTAGTTTTTACATTGGAATACAAATCATATTTAATTTCATGCCAATATACTTCTTTCATAAAGATATTTGTTTTGAAATAAGTGCTTCATAACCCATCTAATCAAATCATAACCTATCAAAAGGCAATAGGAATTTTCTAAAGAAAAGAACACTTGACCCAATCATAAGTGTATGGCAGCACGAGAAAGGAGTGATCCACCTTAGCAATAACAACTACCTGATTTAGACCTAGTAGGTTCAACTCAACCAACCTATCAACCTACCTTTAAGAGGCTTCCAACAAGTTTAGAATGACCAATTTAAAAAATCCAAACAACTCTCAAAGCCTGAGAAAGAACAGAAGTCAAATTTCACACTTTGACTCCTTGAATCCTTGTAACAGTGCAAACCTAGTTTTTTCCCAATAACTCAAAACTTTCCCAAAACACTAGAGAAACCCTTGATGGTTTTAGACACCCATTTTGGAGTTATTAAACATGCTTCAAGGGAAAGTACAAGTGATTTTGCAAATTTTATAGTGATTTTGCACTCGTTGATTCCCTAAAGAAAACCTTATCTTGAGTATAATCCATCATAGTCACATGATCATATCATTCTTAACCATTTGATATCATGAAAAACCTCCAAAATCTAGTATTCAAATAACCCATATCGGCAAGAATATGTGTAGGTTTCTCCGATTCATAAATCATTATATTCTCATTTTCAGCATATCGGCAAAAGAACAGAAATGTCACACCGATCGTATTACATAAGAAGATACACATCAGGATGACACGGTCCAGAGTCTCATTGATAAAGATTTTTGTCGGCAAGACAAGTTCCATTGGGGTGAAATGAAAAGGTCATACCGAGCATATAGGTCTCACCGATGAAGTTCCATTGGAAAGAAACCTCTCTTGTCTCACCAATCAAAGCACAAGGAGTTGTATCGGAAGGAGTCTTGGTGACATGAGATCGAAGAAATAATCATCGAGAAGACTTATAACATCAAGTAAATTACGGAATGTCTTAGCAATACACCATGTCTTGCTGTTGAAGACACAAACAGATCAAGATAGTTGTCAGGGTGACTCTTGGCAACATTTATATGAATTAGATGGATAGATTATGTGATATTGGCATAATGTCTCCCTGACCAAAAGAATGTTTAATGAACGTTAGTCAAGCCTGAATAAAATGATCACCCAAATTTTTAATTGTCTTTTTTATAGAACATTTGATGTGACAGTGGGTAAATTCGAAGATCACCTATGCTCATGTTCAAAACTAGGATTACTAAAGCAGACATATCAGGGAGATTGGCTTATGGTCTCATTGATTAAGGGAATCTATCAGCAAGACAAGTCATCGGTGTGACATGGATCTATCTTGCCGACGGAAGTCATCGGCAAGACATGGGCTATCGGAGTGAGTTTTCTATCCCATTCTGATGATTGATCTCTCACCGATGGGTTGGCTTCGGTGGTCATCACCAAAAGTCTCCACGATGACATGGTGTAAGTCTATTTAAAACTCCCACAGAGGTTAGATCAGTGTGACATTGGATCTATCTTGCTGATGGAAGTCATCAACAAGACATGAACTATTAGAGTGAGTTTTCTATCATGTGTTGATGATTGATCTCTCACTGATGGGTTGGCTTTGGTGATCATCGCCCAGAGTCTCCGTGATGACATGGTGTAGGTCTATTTAAAAATCTTGAAGAGGTCATATCAGTGTGACATTAGATCTGTCTTTCTGACAGAAGTCATCGGCAAGACATGAACTATCGGAGTGAGTTTTCTATCCTGTGATGATGATTGATCTCTTACCGATGGGTTGGCTTTAGTGGTCATCACCAAGATTCTCATTGATGAAGTTTCATCGGTGAGAATATCATTTCTTTCACCAAAAGGAGCATTGGGAATATATTGACGAGACATGTGCCATCGGTGTAAATCCTAAATGTTCACCCGACCCGCTAAGTTACATCGACAAGAGGATATCGGCAAGAGTTATGGCAACATATTCAAGACCAAAAGAAAAGTTATTGGCGAGACTTATAACATCAGAGGAACCACTGAATGTGTTAGCGATACTAAAAGTTAGGCTGATGAAGAAACAAATGAACCAAAATGATTTTCAGGGTGACTCTTGGTGATGTATACGAGACAAATGTTAACATCGGTCAGAAGTGTAGAGTGTTACCCCGATCAACAGAGTATTTAGTGAACATTGGTTGGGGTCTAATATATAGATCGACCAAAGTTTGAAGGTGTCTTGCTGACCAGTTCATTTGATGTGATAGTAAGGAATTCAAAAATCTGTTACATTCGTGCCTGGAGTTAAAACATTAATGGCACCACAAAGTATAGGTAATTTCATAAATTGAAAGGAAATTGTTGCAAAATGAACATTATTACGAATTGGAAACAAAGGAAATAAGGAGACAAACAAAGGGCCAGAGAATTGTTTTAGTTAAAAGACCTCAATCAAAACCAGTAAGTCCTCTACATTTTAACTTTTTCATTTATGCAATTTTAAGTGAGTAATATGGAAGGCACCAGCTTGGGGAAGTTGAGAGGTAGAAAAAAAAGTGAGAGTAGTCACCCTAAGAGTAGGAAGCAGAAAGTTGAGTCTAGAATTGAGCCAGAGGGTGCTGAACGAAAGATGAATCAGGATTTAATTGACCAATTGCCTGGCTCTGGGTCCAAAGGTAGGCGCTCTGTGCAACTGAGGGAAAAAGTGGATAAATTGGACGACAAGTGCAAGCACATAGGAGATATTTGGACCCCAATAAGAGGCTATGAATTGTTTAGATTCCACTTTCAATGAAGAGATCATTTTGAGCCAGTTTGTAATCCGTGGCATCTAAATTTGAGAAAAATGGTTTTCCCTAATGTGTTTGTCAATATAGAGCTGGTAAAATTGTTGGCCACCCACTATGACTCAAAACTTAAGGCCATATGTAGACCATCTTGGAAACCATTTGTATACATATCAGAGGCTTCAATATGTGAGGTTTTTAAGTTGGAAGGGTGGTGTAATGAGAAAATTGTGAATGAAGAGTTGGAAAAGGAGTTTTGGAGAATGGACACCACTTACAAGGGTTGGAGGTTTCCCTTACATAGAATTAAACAAGATGGTAAAACTGTCCCACTTGACGATGACGATGGGCCTCCATTCCATGTGGACTTATTCGAGCCCTATATGAGATATACCTATTTCTTAGTAGGACAAGTGTTGTGTATGGAAGTTCTTGAGTATATGTCCATTGTTCCCATGGTAATTGCAGCTGACATTCAATGTCATAATTCTAGGTTATTCCACTATGCTTCATTTGTCTCCAAGGAGCTCGACTTAACATTGGTGGCAATCAAGAATAATCCCTTGTTTTGCACCTTAGGCATTATTCTCTTTTAATGCATCTAGTATTGTACTTCGTACAAGAGTTAGGGATTTGGCCAAAAAAGTTGAAGGTTTCACAGTTTGATAAAGAGGGAAAATTGTTACCCATTCAATTGTGGACTGCCATTTGGGATAGTAGGTTTGCTAATTCCAGTTTCCTGTAATTTGAAGAATATTTTGTAAAGCTAGTATATGAATTCTATAGTCATCCTTGTGCGCACTCATTGTCTGATGAAATAAAATGCTTCCTCAGACCTAAGGACTTTAATGGACCTATTGATCACAATTGGGGAGACTGGTATTGCTTGGACGATGCTACTATGGTAAGGGTGTTTGGTTTTGAGGATTCTCCATTCATTTTTCCTAAAACAATCCCAGATAGGATTGCATATTAGGAAATTGTAAGAAAAATGGATTTTTCTAGTTTCATGAATTTTGGTTCATTTGGAAAATAGGCATTTATGCCTAGTACTCTGTGCTTTGGTGATTTTATTGTGCTTGCAAAGGAAGGATATGATTTGATCCTTGACAAACTAATGCATTATAATATGAATAAGGGTCCACCAAGAGAAGGTTTTGATCTAGAGGGATATATCAATTCTTCTAAACAAAGGATAAACTTTGGACGATATGATCATGTGCCTTATTAGTTTGATGACATGATTAGAAATTTGGAGGTAGAGGAAGCAAAGAGAGTGGTGGAGGAATACAACCAAGGGTTTCCGAATACAGGGTTCCCTTTTTTTGGAGATGAGGAAACTGGAGAAGATATGCCATGAGACCTACCCAGTAGGATTTCCAGATTAAAAACTCAAGATTACAACTACCCTCCTAGAGAACTAAGTGTTGAAGAGATCCAAGATACAAAAACCAAATAGATGGCATATAGGTCATTTGTAGCAGACAATGAATTTGTGAATTCTTCAAAATTCAGATCTTTCTTGTATAAGCAAAAGGGCAAGGAGATAAGGGAGACAATTGATAATATTACACCAAGCAATGAGGAGCAACTACTCAATAATTTGAAATTAACTATGGATAGAGAAATGGCTAATATGACCCCCGACAAAGAAAGGAAAATGTTAGAGAATGTTGGAGTTATGATCTTTCCAGGGCTCGATTTGAATTATGCATTGGTGTTTGATAGCTTCTTAAAGGATAATAGTGCCAAAAACAAGATTAGTCTGGAGCGGGTGACATAAATATATGTTGGATCCAAATATAACCCGGATGAAGGATCACTCATGATATGGGCCTTGTATCCACCTCATAGAAAGTCAGTGGTGATTGATACTGAGAAAGCATTTGGACATGCCATGACTCTGAAGGTTGGAGAGGTAGATCCTATGGCAACTGCAGACATTGGGATTAATGTGGAAAAACTAAATAAAGCCCAAATAAGCCCAAATACAAATGTTGATAAAATAAAAGGAAATGTACAAAATGAATAATGAAAGGATCATGAGAGAAAATGATCATTTGAAGGACATGCTAGAAGTCACAATGCAGGGACCTCCTAAATTAATAACACATGGTGAAAGCTCACATGAGGTAAAAGATCATTGGGAGGAGTAAACTGCATATTCACAAGGTAAATATGATACACTCGCTGCAATAATCAGAAAAAGGCAGGCCAACTTAACAATTTGGTTGAATAAGCTATAGGGAGAATATTCAAAGAACCATGTTATAGGGCAGGAACATAAGAGAATTGATGGAAGGATTGAAGAAAAGTTCTGAGAATTAAATGAAAGAGATGTTCCTGATAGTGTGGCCATTGGTATGGGTAACCAAATTATAAAGAGACATAGGGACTATTATGAGGAACTGCAAGAAGATGCAAAGGGGCTGGTTGAAGTTACAAATATGGGATTGCCTACACTATTTGAAGATGGAGAAAAGTTGAAAGAGAAATCCAAGTGGATTGAAGAATGTGAATTAATGCTCAGGTGAATTCTGGAAAATGCTACAGGGAAGGATTCAACATTGGATGAGAGCTACAAGCACAACGAAAGGATGATAAAGGTGGAGATATCAACCAGGAACGCATTAGGAGATGTCGATACTCATGAATGACATGATTATCTAGATCATTTATCAAATGTTCATCTATGGCTAAATAAAGACTAATCTCTTGTTTTAATTAGTTAAGTAAAATAGAACATTTGTGAAGGGACGTGTCTCTTCCAAGTTTTGATGTATTTATATCTGTTCCATAGTAATGCAACAGATATAGGCGTTAGGAGATATTCAGTAGATAGATTTCTAGCAAAATGCTTTCATATACAGAGACTCAGATGCATGTATTTTGATAGAGTAAATGAAGATATCTAAGTTATGGATTAAGATTTTGGTATCAATTGTTTGTTAAATTTATGTAGTTATTTGATTGTCTCCATTCTGATGCTTCTTTATTTTTTAAATTGATATAACAAGTTTATACTCAATTTATCATTGTACATTTGCTATATATGTGTGATCTAGTTATTCAGTTCTCTCAAGTAGGGATTAAAATATTTTAATCAATCACAACAATTGGGAAGTGTTAGTTGGATTAATAAGAAGAATCACATAACTAGAATTGCCATTCTATCTCAATAAGAGTTTGTCAATTATTCACTTTCACGTTTACACAAGTTGTAAACAATTTTTGTGCCTGACAGTTTGAATTATTGCCATTATTGAAATCCACATTTGTAGATATTCATTAGACTCCATATATCCAATAAGGCACTGGTCTCCCCTTGTATTCTTTTATAATTTTCATTATTCTTATTTATTTTACACTTACATTTATAAATACACATACATATGCATTTACTGTTTTCATTTATTTCTCATGTATTTTAATAGTTTGATCGATTGCATATTATATGTGTTGAAGACTTTAGAATTTCAATTACATTAATTTATGGATATGTTGTATCTATAACACTACAAAACCATATGCTCTTTGCATTTACACTTGTATTTAGAAATACACATTTATATACATAAATATAGATTTCTTTAATAATATGTTGCATTTATTGTTCTAGGAGAGCATCCAGTAATTGTATTTACATTTACATTTAAAAATACAAATACATACATACATACATATTTATGCATCCTACGCCCTATTCATGCATCTAACAATTACAACAGTATCTATGGGACCTCTTACACAAGCTACAGTAATCACAAAAAGTGTAAGAGCCCCTTTATATCATGTTTGGACTACAAAACCCACAAACACAGGGTAACTAGGATGTATGCATAGAAATGAAACTTTCTAACTCAAATCAATGCTTTAAGCCCTCAAATCAGATTCAAATCAAAGCTAACACATATCTGGCACTTTTTTCTCTAATAGCTAAGATTAATTCCATTAGGCTTGTACTCTCCTTGGTTGCAACATAGAGATTTGAAGTCCATAAATAGATGTCAAAAGTGCCTTCTTGTATGGATACTTATAGGAAGAATTTTACATGTTTTAAACTCTAGATTTTATCAATAGTGATAACTCCAACTTTGTGTGAACATTGAAAAATCATTGTGAAGATTGAAATAGGATCCTTGAGATTTGTATGAAAAGATCAAAATGCTTCTCATCAATTCTAGTTTTATATGGATTCCTCATAACCCTATAGTCTACACTTAAATAGTAGATAGGAAATTCTTGAGTTTTATACTCTATGTTGATAATTGAATAACTATGGGATCTTACACCAAGTAGATTCATGATTTGGAAGTATACTTAGTGAGGCATTTTAAGATGATTGACTTAGATTTGTTACATTTTTTCCTTGGTTTAGAAATTTTATAGTCTACCAAAGCAATTTTTTTAATTAATCCAAATATGCTCAAGGCATTATTTGATGCTTCAACATAGAAAATCCAAGTTCACACCAACTCCTTTTTAATTTGGATTCAATCATTCTACCATGCTTTCTTCTCCTACAATTGATTGTACACTCTATAACACTACAAAACCATATGCTCTTTCTACACTTGCATTTAGAAATACACATTTATATACATAGATATAGATTTCTTTAATGATATGTTGCATTTATTGTTCTAGGAGAGCATCCAGTAATTGCATTTACATTTACATTTAAAAATACATATACATACATACATACATATTTATGCATCCTATGACCTATTCATGCATCCTAAAATTACAACAGTATCCATGGGACCTCTTACACAAGCTACAGTAATCACAAAAAGTGTAAGAGCCCCTTTATATCATGTTTGGACTACAAAACCTTCAAAAATAGGGTAACCGGGCTGTATGCAAAGAAATGAAGTTTTCTAACTCAAATCAACACCTTAAGCCCTCGAATTAGATTCAAATCAAAGCTAACACATATCTTCATGACATGGAATTGATTTAACATCAAAATATGGCTGCATGTGACCGTACAGTGCTGCATAATAGGAAAAATGCAAAAATTTTGAAGAAAACCACAAATTTTCGAAAGTCAATAGCTTGTATTTTAAATCTTCAACCATCAACAACCATTACAATGATCACTTTATGCCTTTTAAAGTTATTTACACCTCAACCATTGAACAACCACCTCTACAACTCACTTTTTAATCTTTTATGATCACATGAAACATAAAACACACTAATTTCAAGGTTGTTAACATCACTATTGAAATGTTTTAATTTTTTGACCTTTCAAACATTAAAAAGTACATCATTAAATTAATTATGTAATGGCATAAAAATTAAAAATATCATGAATTAATTATGTAACCACATAAGTCAAATATAATTCTATCAAGAAATTATTATCAAATAGATAATATAATCGCATAACTCATACATTTCAATGTCATTGATATTTTTCTTCATCCAACTCTTTGTTTGTATCATCCAATCCAGATTCGACATTGTAAGGATTGGTCATATCATCATCATCGTCATTGATGGCAGTTTTGATAATGTCATCATCCACATGGATATCATCTTAATGAACATTAACTCCTACATCATCATGATCTAGTTCCTCCTCTTTAACATCTTCATTAGGGACATCATCAACTAACTGTTGATCCTGATCATCATCTACATCATCTTCTACATCTTCGATATCTTCTTCTTCCACCACATTATACTTTACCAACCTTCCTCTTAGATCATGTCTAACAACAAATGACCAACCCGGTTTACCTGGAACCTCTGAGTAAAATACTTGCTCACATTCGCTTGGAAGAACATAGGGTTCATTTCCAGCTCACTCGATCGACCTTGTATTAACCATGGTAAATCCATTATCATGTTCAATAACAGTTCTCTCAGGATCATTTTCATTCAATCGTAGCATGTACCATAGGACAAGGAACAAAATTAATCTGAAGGACTTAAAGTCACACTCAAGTATATCATCCAAAATCCCATAGTATCGATTTTCTGAGACTTCTGGATGTATGTCGCTTCTAGATGAAACATTAGTCACCTAAAAGACTACAGTTATACCAAAATCACAAGTTTTCTTCATGTCATCCAAATTTTTTATTCAGAATTTACGACCATTGCACCACATAGCCTTGTGGTTTTTCACCTACAATATGTCAAACATGTAAAAATTATTGCAATATTGTGAGTTGATAAACATATTTATTTTTGGCCGAATGTATGCAAAGAAAACAATCTCAACATATATATACATCAATATAATTGAAAATAATTAAATAATATGGGTGATTAATATATTTATACGTACCTGTTTATCTCTTAAACCATATGCTAAATCAATTTTCCTTTGTGTAACATTGGAATCTCCATTACAATGAGCTTCTTTAACCAATGAAGCCACACCTTCCCATGTTAATGAGCGACCAAATTGTTGACATTGTTCAATCCATACCGTCATCCAATCAAGATTTTTTGCAACGTACAAATGAAGTGCATCCCACTCTCGACCAACTGTATAAAAAACAAATTGAAATTCACAAATGGCATATAATTAGTTAAATACCATGATATACGACCTTAATTTATAATTGATGCATATTGAAGATTAATAATTAAATAAGTACAATATACATAAAAACTATATGTAAAATGTATTCCAATTAATATCCATGACCATCTTATAATTACCTCTCACTTTTCTCAATCTACCTTTCCCCATCAGGTACTCCCCTTCGAATTTGTTAATAGAGTTGGGATTCCAAATGCGATCTACATGGATCTTTGCTGCAAACTTAGGAAGATATTCACTAATGTACACCATGGTCTAGTATACCATATATCCCTCCACCATAGAACCCTCAGGATGTGCTCTTTATCTAACCAAAGCCTTCAAAAATTTCAAGTGCCTCTCAACCATCCACATTGACCTTATGTGTACAAGTCCACACAATTCAATCTCTTCGCCCTGGTGTATGAGGTAGTGTTCTTGTGCATTGAAAAATGTCGAAGATAGTGATGCAGAGGCTATGGGACTTTTGGAAACACACAATGATTTCAAGGTTTACAAGGTTGCAATCTCAAGCTATCTCCTAGAAACCCTAATGGAGGCAAGGCTCAAAGGTTCACTTGTGACTTAAAAGATTCCTTTATAGTTCCAAACCATTTGAATGCTCTTAAAAGACTCAACTAGACTTGTATTGAATGGTTTCAAAATCCCAAGCCACTGACTTAGACAAAACCCAATTTTTCCACCTTGACAAGCCTTCTAGCCCAATTGTAATGCCCTGTCTTAATAAACTAAGAATGTTGCAAAAGTGTTATAAAGGTGTAATAATTTTTTTTTTAAGTTTAATTATAAGTTATTTAATTGCATACATTCATAGGCTAAGCGACGTTCACTACTTTGAGTTTACCATAAGTGACTTAAGTATTTCACATTGCACATAATAAATATTAACATAAAGATAATCATTGCATAACATAGAAATTTCATTTGAATACCATTCATTATAACATTAAGTTCATACATGTTTTTCCATACATTGCATTTAAAATAATATACAATACTCATCCATCTGATGAGGTAGATCAATAATGATTACAATTACAATTACAATTACATTGTTCACCTCTTATACAATTGAGGGATGTTTTCAAATACAAGTTTACAATAATGAAAGTACATGTAAGGTCCAAGTGCATGCTCCCCATCCATGATCACAAACTGGGGACCTAACGGAGTAAGGTGCACGTTCCATCCAACCATGTGGTACCCGTAGGTCCACCCCCCGTGCTAGGAGATAGTAATAAGGTTACCTAGACCTAATCTACTAACCCTAGACACTAGTACAACAATCTATTGGTTACATTGCTTCCAGATTTTGACAATTGAATGAATCACGAATACAAGGTTAAACTGTTATACTAGGTGGAGTGTCATCACAACGATGCAAAGGTTACCCTAGTATTTCTTCCTAGGTTCCGGCCCCCAATCCTTGGGTTACCCTAGTAACCTCTTACGAAACCTGGCCCCTATTGCATACTGTTGCGGAATCGAATGCCTCTTAAAGAAACGAGACACCGATTTGCCATTCCAGGCCTTCTCAACTTATACTCATGACTGTAAAAGCTCAAGAGTCATAAGCGAGGAAAAATATCTTGTTAAATATTTTATTCTATCTACTGTGTCATTTAGTTATCATTGAGTTACTAACTACTTGTAAGTTACCCTGACACCACTTTGTGTGTCGGCCCTTACAAATAGCCACCCCCTAAACATAACCAGGGTTTTCTAAGTTTTCATAACTAAGGTTTACAAGTGTACTCAAAACCAGAATCAATATAAAATACTAAACACGTTATGATGAACAACATTCAATGTTCATAACTCAGGTGTCAAACCACAAAACAAAAACCATGTACACATACTTAGAAAACACAAGATATTTTATTTATCAATCACAATCCCCATTTAACGGTTGGTCTGGAAGACTTGTTTATTAAAGAATTTTCCATTTTGCCCAATTACAAAGAAAAATAAAACAATTTAAAGCAAATGAAAATATACTTCTATCATTTGGATATACTAAATCCATATGTACCAATTTTGAAAACAAAATATTTGCAAATTAACTCAAGAAAATAACTACTTCATTTAATTCCATTTTTCTGATTTTCACAATTTCACTATAAATCATGTTCTATAATTTCCTCTACCTTTATTTAATTTTAAATTTAAATATATTCAATTAGTACTCATTTATTTCCACATTATTTACACATATATATAAATATATTTACATACATATATATTTATATATATATATATAACTACATTTATATATAATTTATAATTTTACAATTTATATCAACTAAAGAAAACGCATTCAACCAATTTAATATATAATTTTCGTTTTGAATAAAACTTATATGAAATAAAATTGGGGATAACCCCCTGCGCAGCCCGCAGTCCTCACGGGAGGATGCCCTGCTTGTGGTGCAGCGCTTCCTCCACAAATGTGTGGAGGGCGCTGCCTCACAGCAGCCGCACCCTCCACTGTGAGGGGGGCGGCGGCTAGGAGGAAGCTCCCCCACTGACCACTGGTAAACCTGAAATTTCATTCTTTAAATTTTTTTTTTTTAAATAAACTTCGGATTAAATTCGCCGTACGGCGAATTCTCCCATTTTATTAATAAAAATTCAAAGATTTTAAAAGAAATTCATATAAATTTTCAAATATATGAAAATATATATTTTAATCAACCTAACAATAAACATGTATATAATTTAATAAAATAAAACCAGAATTCTGTATAATTTATATAGAGATTTAAAAAAAAAAAAAAGAATTATTTCATCCAGAAAAATACAGAGGTTTTTAATAAAATAAACTTCCAAATTGATTTTCATATCAAACAGATAGATTTTATCAAGAAACCCTTTGTGGTTTAATAAATTGCATAGTAAATTTTCTACTATTTTGAAACTAATTTTCACAGAATTTCTATTATTTAACAGCAAAGAATTTACTATAATTCTTTTCTACATTTAAATAAAATCTTTACGAAATTTTCCGAGAAGCACACAGGAAATTTAAGACAAATCTTTTCTCTAATTTTTTTAACAAAAAGAAGAGAAACAAATTCAACAAGAAAAATACCTGTAGAAAATAAGCTTCCTGTAGGAGAAATCTTTACTGCTAGTTGCGCACAATAATTCCAAAAGCTTTTCCAACCAATGCAAAAGTTCCTTCCACCAAGATCCTTTGAAAGATCTTCCAATTCCAAAATCAACCAAAATAAGACAGAGAGATAACAACTTCTAAGAAGATATTGAAATTTGCACAGTAAGGGAAATTTTTGCAAAAACTCTGTTAATTTCCCTGTGAAAATTTTACAACAACCTCTGTGATTTTCCAAGATCCCCAATAACCTCTCGTAACAAATTTTTCAACAACCTCAATGCAATAATTGCACTGGCACACATGTCGAGAAGTGGTTATGAAAATATCCTCTCCACTTCTCGGCAATCTTGCCAATTAAATTTTGCATGCCAATTTTATTTAATTAAAATTTTGAAAACCAATTTTCCATTCACATGCATTTTATTTTAATTTATTTTTAATTTTCTAATTCTTTTAAATACAATATAATTTACACACTTAATAATTTAACTTAATTAATTTATTTATTTAATTAAAATAGTTTAATCTTTTTTTTTTAAGACCAACTATTTAACCAAATAAGCTAACTAATGAATTAAATTATCAAGTAAATTTCAATCATATTTAAATATTAATTAAATAACAATAATTGAAGCATAATATTCCAACATTAAAAATTAACCAATATTTACCTTTTCAAAAACGATTTAACCAACAGAAAACACAATACAACCTATGACTCAAAACTGAAAACTGACAATGTACTAAGACCAAGGTTAAAGACTAGACTAGGATAAACCTAACTACTATCTCCCGTTCAACATTTCCGTTGAGTCTTGACACGCTCAGACCTGATTATATAGGTGGAGTCGGTGTCATGTACCTGCAAATCCTGCAACCAAGCAAATAACATGCATACAAATATATATAAAGCATTAAATAGACACACCGTGCGAAGAAAATCACAGATATCGCAGGGCACTCGCAAGCGAGTGATGCGATTCTGTTCTCCACACCAATACACTTCACAGCAAAACTGACGAAGTAAATGTTATTAGTCCATCATAAACATGTACATATCAATAAACAACTGAAATTAAACATCTATACTAAATCATATCATATCTAAAATCAATAATCATCAACAAAGTATCATCATGTCACAGAATAATCCACTATCGCTCAAAACCAGTGATCAAAATATCCAACAAAATATCATAAGTCTAACAATATGAAAACATAGCAATAGAAAACATAAGCATAGACGGAGGGGTACTACATCCTCCCCCCTAGGATCAGGCTTGCTCCTGAAAGCCTGCGAACAAATAGGGATAAAGTTCCCTCATGCGTGTCACATCCTCCCAAGTAGCCGAAGCCTCATAGCTAGGATCCCATTGGACCCTCACCTGATCAACGTCTCGACCCCTAAGACCGAGCGTCTGGTACTGAAGAATGGCCACGGGCTCCAAAGCCAGCTGCCCGTCCTCTACCTGTAACGCATTCCAATCAAGTACATGAGATATGTCAGGATGATATGGTCTAAGTAATGATACATGAAAAACATCATGAATACGAGACAAACTGGGTGGTAAGGCGAGTCGATATGCCACGGGACAACTTCTAAGAAGATATTGAAATTTGCACAGTAAGGAAATTTTTTGCAAAAGCTCTGTTAATTTCCCCGTGAAAATTTTACAACAACCTCTGTGATTTTCCGAGATCCCCAATAACCTCTCGTAACAAATTTTTCAACAACCTCAATGCAATAATTGCACTGGCACACATGTCGAGAAGTGGTTATGAAAATATCCTCTCCACTTCTCGGCAATCTTGCCAATTAAATTTTGCATGCCAATTTTATTTAATTAAAATTTTGAAAACCAATTTTCCATTCACATGCATTTTATTTTAATTTATTTTTAATTTTCTAATTCTTTTAAATACAATATAATTTACACACTTAATAATTTAACTTAATTAATTTATTTATTTAATTAAAATAGTTTAATCTTTTTTTTTTTAAGACCAACTATTTAACCAAATAAGCTAACTAATGAATTAAATTATCAAGTAAGTAAATTTCAATCATATTTAAATATTAATTAAATAACAATAATTAAAGCACAATATTCCAACATTAAAAATTAACCAATATTTACCTTTTCAAAAATGATTTAACCAACAGAAAATACAATACAACCTATGACTCAAAACTAAAAATTGACAATGTACTAAGACCAAGGTTAAAGACTAGACTAGGATAAACCTAACTACTATCTCCTGTTCAACATTTTCGTTGAGTCTTGACACGCTCAGACCTGATTACACAGGTGGAGTCGGTGTCATGTACCTGCAAATCCTGCAACCAAGTAAATAACATGCATACAAATATATATATATAAAGCATTAAACAGACACACCGTGCGGAGAAAATCACAGATATTGCAGGGCACTCGCAAGCGAGTGATGCGATTTTGTTCTCCACATCAATACACTTCACAGCAAAACTGACGAAATAAATGTTGTTAGTCCATCATAAACATGTACATATCAATAAACAACTAAAATTAAACATCTATACTAAATCATATCATATCTAAAATCAATAATCATCAACAAAGTATCATCATGTCACAGAATAATCCACTATCGCTCAAAACCAGCGATCAAAATATCCAACAAAACATCATAAGTCTAACAATATGAAAACATAGCAACAGAAAACATAAGCATAGACAGAGGGGTACTACACCAATTAGGCCTCTAGCGAAGGATTTTTGACTATGCTCTCAAAATTTACAAATGAAACTCCAATCTAATGATTGTTTCAGATGTGGTTTGTGATGAAAAATAACATATCAACTCCCTGATGGCACTTGTTTCAGAACTCACCAACCAAAATCTATTGTTTCCTCAAAAACTAGGGCTAATTAGCCCTCTTTTCCAAAGCAACTCCTCTTTAAACTCAACCCCTGACCATGAAACTTTCAACAATCTCTTAAAACATCCCCAAACCAAGGATTTTAAGACTTTTAGTCCTCTATGACACCCCTAACATGCTCAAACACAAAACCCTCCTTAACTTGCCTCAAAACTAGGGCTTCTTGAAAACTAACCTTCCAATCAATTCCAGAACTTTATTTTAGACTTTTCACCATTAATTCAACATGTATCAACTATTACAACTCAAAAAGATACCCCTCCTTAAGGAAAATCTTCTACTGCTATACCCTAGCCTCCATCTTCAAGCATTTTTCACTCTGATTTCTTGGTGTACACCATAATATTCTTCTTCCCTGCACATTAGTTTGTTAAATATGTATGTTACATGCTAGGAATGATCCATTTCATAGGTCAAAACATAATTATACCTTGAAATGGATCAATCATCCATGAAAACCACCAAAACTAATGAAAATTTTGCGTTATTTCTAAGGACAGTCAACAATATGTTACAAAAACTGATTCCTAACGTCTATCAGATCATTCAAAAGGTTAATTGAAAGTAAATATAGGTTCTTAAACCATCCAGTTGATTAGAAATTCAAAAGGAATCAATAGTTCATAAAAAAGACTCAAGAAAATGCAAGAAAACTATTTTTTTCAGTATTCTTGTAGCAGTCTATACAGTCTCCTCTCCAAACGCCCAACCTCCATACAAATGATCATTTTGGGGTTATAGATCAATCCCCCAACTTTCCCAACCAATTAGAGTTGGTTTTCTTTACATTAAAGTTGATTAACCCCCTAAACTCACTTACCCGCCCAAATTAGAATTCAAAAATTTGAATTTACAAACTTGAAATTCATTAAATTCTACCATCTAAAAACTATTGGATCTTCAATATCCAACCTTATTTGACCTAATTAAAGCATTAGATTACTATTTAAATCCCTAGAACATGATAATTCCAATTACATAGCATTTTGGTCTTAGAGTCCTTATCAGGACCCTTAGGACAGTTGACTCTCTTAACCCATTTATCCTTTCCAAATGCCATTATAGGCTTTAAAAGGTCATAATTGATGTTTTGATTTGCTTGACAGGTCCCCCTGACCCTTGCACATTCCTAATCCTTGAAGAGCTCCTTGAAGGCCTTGGGTGCTCCTGCACCAAATAGACACTTTTGCATTTCACACATTAGACGAGGAATTTTTCTCTTCCAATAATTTATATCTTCTTTATGGATTTATTTAGATGATAGCCATCTACAAGTGATTTAAGGCATAAATATATTAACGAGATTTAACAAAAATATACAGTATATTACATAACAAGTAAAACAAATGACAATTATAAGATCTATACAACGAATTGAACAAATATCGCTACTTACCTCATTTATTTTCCAAGATCATATATAACTTGCTTGACATTGTTGTCGAAGTTGTCTAGGAGAGATAGAGGTAGAACGTACTACAACAATTATAAAATGATATTTTCATTATTTTTCCAAAAGTAGTAAACATAATACACTTAAAAGTACATGCATTATACAAGTGTATATAATATACCAGAATAATTACCTTAATGAATGTATGCCAATCATGCGTTTTCATCCCTGACCCAAATTCACCTTTTTTTTGTTATTATATTGTTTATGTTCGCAACAAATCTTGTGGGAAATCAAATTTTTCATATGACTTCTTTTATAGCATTGCTTTGCTGCTTTGTTAATAACCAAGGAAGGGCACTTATATTAATTTGGTCTCCATTGCTATTTAATTGAATTACATTTTTCATTGCATGATTGGCTTCCTGAATGTCACTACAAATTTGACAATTTTTCTTTGTCATGCCTTCCATCCAATATTTTCCATAACGTTTCTATTATATTCTTTCCGATATGCATTGTATCAAACAAATGCACAATTTGTAGCTGCTCATAGTAGGGCAACCTACTAAATTGTCTAGGATAACTTTTTTAGTCCCTATGGAAGCTAACCATTAATGCCTTGACGACCTTCATGAAGCATATAAGTTAAAAAAATTAACATCAACAATCATTGTCAATTATAGCATGAGTAAACACAACACAATATACAAATATAAATTCAAAACATATCATTTATGATAGATAAACAATTTGATCTAATGTATAACCTTGACGATTAATTCTATTATATTCTAACTTCCATAGGTGAGGTGTCATTCTTCATGGTTTTAATATAGTCTCTTCTTTCCCATTGAAAAGATGTTTTTCAATAGTTCGATAGTTATGGTTTATGTAGAGGAAGTGCCTATACTCATCAAACACCTGCTTTGCTAAACTTGTTGAATGACGAGATTTCATCTTTGGACCACAAATTGGACATGCAAATTTTCCTTTGTTTGAAGACCGCAAGATCATATATAATTGGATTAAATACGTCAATTTTATAATTATATATAATGAATAGATTATTTAAAAAATATGCATGATATCTACTTCATAAAATTAAATATTGTTAAAGTGCAGTCAAACATTATAACATACCACAAAAATGTGTTAGCCCTGGGGCATCATGAATTGTCCATACAAGCATTGCATGGAATTGAAATTGTCTTTGTCCTATTGGTTTAGAGACGTCATACATAGTGACGCCATTCTATAACTTTAGTAACTCATCGATAAGAGACTCGATATATACATTCATATCTTTAACTTGGTACTTACCTAGTTGAATGAACATAAACATTACATAATTATTATAACCATTTTACTGCAATATATATAAATTAATGTACATGACTATTGAATGAAAAAAATATAAGTCATTATGCAACAAATAAGACAAATGAGATGCTACTACATTAAAAAAAATTGATGTAAACAAACCTAGAACAATCATTGACAACATTATGCCCTTTTACGGGACATCCATGGAGGAATAAGTTATTATGATAACAAAATAGGGCGCAAGTAAATAGATCTCAACTCTCCAAATGGATTGACACCATCCAATGAAACTGAACAGGTTCTTTAAGTGTGGCCATTTTCCTCCATGTCCCTAAATGCAGAACCATCCGCAGACATTCAAAGAATGACATCTTCACTTCTATTTCATGCATGGTAATCCATAAATTGTGCTAAGCTTTCGCACTAAATAATCGTTGCATACGTGGAATAATGGGAATATAACGAGGAAGCTTGCAAGACACCTTTTTTGTTAGTTGATTTGTTCGATATCTACTGATATGACATTCCGGGCATTTTGTTGCAAATTCATGTTGTTTATGATATATAATATGATCATTTGGACATGCATCTATTGCTTGATACTCCATTTCAATATCTTTCATAATGAAGATAAATCTCATATGAGTGAGGTAAAATATTTGATGGTACAAAAAATTCACCAATCAATCTACAACAAAAAATAATTTGTTAATATAAAGAATATTAATGGTACATATTTCATCCTTTATTTACTAGTGATGAACTAACAACAATTAAAATAGATGAAAAAAGATTATATATAAGACATACCTTAACATCCGTGAGATTGCTATGTTTGATAAACCATTCATAACTTCAAGTTCAACAACAACAATACATTAGAGAGAAGAGTTGTTTCAAAGCCTTCATAAAGGGGCTCGTATGCCTTCTCAAGTACAGGTAAATCATGAACATCATCAAAGTCATCTTGATCATCATGATCAGCTCTACCACTAAATGTGGCATGGATCAATGTATTCGTACCATCATCTTCAACTATTTTTTCTAGCACATGATCATCTTCTTCCATAGGATCATTAACTTCATCTTCGAGACCACAGTCACTTAAGGTTCATCCCTGTAAAACCACATTCTCCTTCGAAAGCACATGATAATCTATATCACAGCCCTAGGGACCCCAACACCTTATAATAATGATAGACACAAATAAACCATGATCATGATCAAGTGATTTTTATATATATAAAATAAAACAATATAAAAATTTTAATAATTCAACTAATATAAACATATAATGAACATCCTACTAATGGATCTATAATCATGCCCCCCTTCAACGTGACCATGTTGCCTACAATGTTTCTCAGCTGTTGTGATTAAAAGTTGTCTCGTCTTTAAGCCCTTGCAATTATTGCAAGGACAATAACATTTCCCATCACCTTTTCTTTTCAATCTAGCCCACAATCTATCAAGTGTCTCTTTATTTTGTTCTGGACTAATATTATCTGACATGATTTTTCTTCACCAAGCTTGAATATTTAGATCTTCAAAAAATATCAAATTCACACTCCAATCATTTTTATTCATAGATAGGTAACAAAATATAATAATTATGATATTTTACACCAAAAAAATTCGGCATGCAACCACCCCTGCAAAAGAGAAGACAGTCTGAAGTTAATGACCCCAAAAAACACTTTAAAATGCTAATTCCAAAACTTATTAAATTCTGATTCTACTATGATTTCCAACCGTTAGACTCCTAAAATTAGAATATTGAACTTGCACAACAAAATCTGAAAATGCACAAGTCTAAAAATGAAATCTGATGAGATGTTGCTTTAAAATATGATTTTCAAACCTGGAAGTACAAATCTGACTTCACAAATGAATTCTGGGAAAGGGAAATGACTACCCTCAACTTGGCGATAGCTTCTTGAATTTTTTTTTATTTTTCCCAAGAAAATTGTCCTTAATTCTCCACAAACTATCGTAAGTATAGCAAATTCACAATCAGAGCAAATTCTTAAGTATCGCAAAACACTGTCGCAATAAATAGTTGAGCTCACTTCTTATTTATGTCGGTCTCAATTTTGACTTCACATGTTCGTTGAAATTTTGATGAAAACTCTGTCACAATTTCGATGAAAAAATAGGTTCGTTGAAATTTTGATGAACGTCAGGGATAAAATTAAAAAAAATTGAAAATTACATATTAAATATCACTAGTACCTGACAATACATCTAATTATCAATCTTTCATCATAAATTTTAATTGGATTTTGCAGTCAAATGAGTTAGTGACGAATATGGGAGAAGTTCACCAGACTTCTTTGATATGTTCCAATTTTATCATAAAGATGAATGATTTTGAATCAGGTAGTCCATACTAGGATTGAATAGTAAAATTGGTGGTGAGGTAGACATGCACAATCCAACTACCATGCACCTAGTTTATGAGAAAGCTATTAAGCAGGAGCAGAAGCTCAAAGCTGATTCTCATCGTCAGAAGAAAAGGGAACAAAAGAAGGACGAGGTAACCACTAAGACAACTTCAAAGAAAGATGAACCTGTTCAAGATGCTACTAGATCAAAAGGAAAGAGATCTCATTTCGGCGGGAAAGATTTTCAGAAGGATCAAAAGAGAAGCAACTTCAACAGTGGGAACACTAGCAAGGCTAGCGAAGGAAACAACAAATCCAGAGAGATATTTGGAAGAAAAGGACCACCTATGGGATGTTTCCTATGCAAAGGAGACCACTACACAAGGGATTGTCCAAATAAAACTACTGGGAATTCTCTGCCTTCTCAAAAGGCTATGTTCCAACAAAGAATCCATGCAACGGTTGATGATAGGCAAGTAGACTATCAAATAACGCCAATCAAAATTGCAGGTAAATTGTTTGGCTTACCTATCTCTGTCCTTATTATACTGGTGCAACTAAAAGTTTTGTTTCTCCTAGTATAGCAAATAAATTGTCTAGAAAGGCTGGGCACATGGCTACATCATGGAATGTAGAGTATGCAAACAATACAAGAGCAAAGGTGGACCAATGTCTTTTTGAGGCCAACTTAGAATTACCTAGTTTCACCACTGAAGTTAACCTATATGTCACACCACTAGGATCCTATGATGTCATCCTAGGAATGAATTGGTTGTGGAGACATAGGGCCATAGTTGATTGTCAATCTAAGAAAGTTAAATGTCTAGATGACTATGGTAATCAAGTGAATTTGCAAGGAATGCCTAGGGAGGTTAAAGTTAGACAAATCTCAGCAATGCAACTGTTAAGAGCCAAAAAGAAAGGATGCAAACTCTTTGTAGTGAAGATTGAGGAGTTAGGTCATCCTGATAACGAAAGTACACAAGAGATAGAAGATGGAGAGATTGATGAATCAAGAATCTCAGATATGGAAAAATACCCAATTTTAAGGGAATTTGCTGATATATTTCTTGAGGAATTACCAAGTCTACCCCCAAAGAGACTCTTTGATTTTTCTATCGACATAATTCCTAGATCGGAGCCTGTATCCAAGGTAGCTTATAGAATGACTACTACAAAACTTGTAGAACTCAAGGCATAGTTGGATGAGTTGCTGACAAAAGGACTAGTAAGACCAAGTGTTTCACCCTGGGGAGCGCCTGTAATCTTCGTGAAAAAGAAGGATGGAGCAATGCGGCTATGCATTGACTATTGTATGCTTAACAAAGCTATGATAAAGAACAAATACTCGCTGCCCTGACTTGATGATCTGTTCAATCAAGTAAGAGGAGCAGTCGTATTTTCAAAGATTGACCTAAGGTATGGATATCACTAGCTTAGGGTTAAAGATGAAGATATCTTTAAAACCACCTTCAGAACTCAGTATGGATACTACGAGTTCACGGTTTTACCATTCGGTTTGACAAATGCGCCTGCAACATTTATGAACCTTATGAATAGTGTGTTTAGAGACTACTTGGACAAGTTTGTGCTAGTGTTTCTAGATGATATTCTAATCTACTCTAGAAACGAAGAAGAATACAATAGGCACTTAGGAATGGTTTAGGAATTGAAGTAGATCCAGCCAAGATTACAACAATAACTCAGTGGCCTATACCCAAGAATGTATCTGAGGTGAGAAGTTTTATGGGCTTAGCAGGCTATTATAGAAAATTTGTGGAAAACTTTTCTAAAATTGTTTTTCCCATAATCTCTTTACAGAAAAAGGGAAAAAGGTTTGACTGGAATGAGAAATGTCAGAAATCATTTGACCTACTCAAAGAGAAACTGACTACCGCACCAATCCTAAGGGAACCAGATCCTGAAGGAAGTTTCACAATTGTCACCTATGCTTGCGGAGAAGGACTTGGAGGAGTACTTATGCAAGATAATCAAGTAATTGCATATGAGTCAAGGAAGCTAAAACCATATGAGATGAATTATGCTTCGCATGATTTAGAGTTGGCAACCATCATTCATGCATTGCAAATGTGGAGACACTATTTGCTTGGGAAACCCTTTGAGTTGAAGACTGATCATAATGGATTAAAGTACCTTTTTACTCAACCAAATCTAAATGCTAGACAAAGGAGATGGTTGGAGTTGATCACTGATTATGACTTCAATATCAGCTACATCAAGGGAAAAGAAAACCAAGTTGCTAATGCATTAATTCATAGACGCCACATATCTTCTGTTGTTGCAATTCATACTAATTTTAAAGACCAAGTACTCCAGAAATGTGCGGAGGATGATTACTACATACAAGTTAGGAAAGCACTCAAGGAAAATCCTCAAGACCTAAGGTATGATGGTTTCAAATTTGAACCAAGTGGACTGCTTAGGTACAAAGGAAGGATATATGTGCCTAACTTAAGCAACTTAAGAAATTTGGTGTGGAAAGAAGTGCATGAGGCCCTGTATTTTGGTCATCCGGGAGTAACAAAAATGATGGCCGATGTGAAGCCATTATACTTTTGGAAAGGAATGAAGGGGGATGCTGCTAATTATGTAGCAAAATGCCTTGAATTTCAAAGAGTAAAAGCTGAGCATCATCACCCAGCAGGCTTACTATACATACCCACATGACATTCTGGAATGGAAATGGAAAGTAATAAGTATGGATTTTGTGCAAGGATTACCTATGTCAAGGAATAAGCATAATGTTGTACTAAGTGGTAGTTGATAGATTGACAAAAGTGGCTCACTTTATACCTAGAAATCTGACTGATGGAGCACCAGTCATTGCGAGGAAATTTGTGCAAGAAGTATTCAGATTGCATGGAATACCCAAAAAGATCATATCTGATAGGGATGAAAGAATCACTTCTAAGTTTTGGCAAACCTTATTTTCTGCACTCGGGACTCAATTGAACATTAGCTCAACATATCATCCAAAAACAGATGGGCAAACTGAAAGGGTAAACCAAGTTATGGAAGACCCACTTCGAGTATATTGCATGGATCAACAATATAAGTGGGAGACTACTTACCTTTAGTCGAATTTTCCTACAATAACTCATACCATTCTACAATTAAGATGGCTCCATTTGAAGCCTTATATGGTCAAAAGTGTCAGACTCTGATAAGTTGGGATAAACTTGAAGATCAAGTAAGTCTTGGACCTGAAATGTTAGCAGAAATGGAGGAGCAAGTAAAGATTATAAAGCAAAGATTAGCTGAAGCTAACAACCGACAAAAGAGTTATGTTGATGCTAAAAGAATACCATGAAATTTCATCATAGGTGATAAGGTTTTGTTGAGAGTTAAGCCTCATAAAAGCTCCATCAAATTTGGAAAGTCTTCCAAGTTGGCTCCACGATATGTTGGACCCTTTCAAGTTTTAGAAGAAATAAACCTAGTAGCCTATCGAATCGCATTACCAACAGCTCTTGCCCAAATGCATAACGTCTTTCATGTGTCCTACCTTAAGAAGTATATACTAGGTGATAACCATGTTATTGATTGGACTGCTTTACAAGTTAAGGATCCCAGACTAGTAACACTCGAGCCCGTTAAGGTGCTTGAGGTCTGCAAGCTTCGCTTGCAGAACAAAGAAGTCTCTCAATGCAAAGTCCAATGGGACCAATACGCTGAAGACTCGGCTACCTGGGAAGACTACGAGGAGATCCAATGAAAGTTTCCTGACATTCTTGAAGCATTCAAGAATGATGAATAAATTAGTGTTATGTTTTTTTTATATGCTTTGAATAATACCTTTGTT
>VDFB02196440.1:27744-69068 GCA_007258455.2 Sequoia sempervirens | reverse complement strand
AAATGGATATGCCGTACGAATGCATTGATATAAATACATTTATGAATACGTATACGTATAGGAAAATATACAAGAAAATATACATGTATACATACCCACAACCAACCTGTCGTATATACGTGAATATGTATAATATTATGTTGACATTTCCTCAGAATTTACATATACACATATACATAGGTATGTATAATGAAAGTATGATGATTGGCTCGTAGTATACGTATTTAGCAATTAAATATGTATGTGTATATATATAAATATGTAAAGGTATATTTATATATATTTAATATTATATAATATAGTTTTTACAATATATATATGTATGTATGTATGCATATAAATTTATTTAAATTATTAAATTTAAATATATATACATAGATATATAATAATGTAAAGTAAAACTATACCATATATAATAAATTAAATATATATAAATATATAATGCTTTTTGTAATAAAGTATTGGAAATCGATTAAGTCAAAAGGCACTTTATTTGAATATTATAAAGTGTAGAATGGAAATTGAAACTAGGAAAAGAGACGTTATTTTCTCAAAGTTAAATATCTCCTTGAAACTATGGAAGTTGATTCACTCCATGAACTAAAATATTGTCTTTAAATTGAATTGAATGATTTTGGCAAATCACACCATGCTAGAAATATTTCATTTCAAACTATGGAAACTTTAGAAAAAGAAAATAAAAGGAAATGAAGGAATTCCTGTGAAAATGAAACGCGCCTGTAGAAGCGTGCAACCAAGACCAGCATTGAAGCACGACTTGAATGGAGTCGACTACAGCCTGGGAAGTAGGAAGGGTGGATGCCATAGAATAAGGGAATTTTTCTCTATAAATATCATAAGTTATCTATACCTATTGAATTGCACCATTTCCTGTAGGTGTCACATTTTTAGATTTTTATCATGTGCGAAATGAACTATTCTTCATCTGCTGTCACAAAAAGAGGTTGAATCTTCTCTAGGGTTTTCCATATTTCATGTTTGAATCATTCAAAAACCATGCTGGCAGCTTGGACACCTTTAGAAGAGGGAATTGGTTGAGCAAGAAGCCTATATAAGAGCCGCTCAGCTCATTCTTTTGATATAGTTTGGTATCTAAATTTGCTCATACTTTAAAGGTTTCAAAGTAATTTTCTGAGTATTCTTCATTAGTTGTGAGTGAGTTTTATTTCTGCTGTGAAAGTATTCATCAAATTCTGAGAGTATAATTCACATTGACAAAGAATCATTTCTGCCATTCACCATTTCTGAGTTTAATAGTGAGGGGCTGAGAATTATCTTTCAGCTGTGTTTAAGAGTTCATTATCAGGAAGAGAGGTGGTTGGAAGCTAAAAGTGCTGCAGACTCAGTCTACATCATCTTCTGTGGAAAAGCATATACCAGGCATGCTATTCTTCTTCATATTCTAGAATGAAATTCTAAATATAATTCTGAATTTAAATAGGCATGTTATTCTTCTTCATATTCTAGAACAAAATTCTTAAAATAATATTGAATTTGAATATGCATACTATTCTTTTTTCATACTTTAGAACAAGTTTCTAATTAAAGGTTTGAAATTATATCTTCTGAATGTACAAGGATAGGAAGTTGTAATTAGTTCTATTCTTCATACTTTAGAACGAATTTTTGAAAGAATATCTACTGATTATGCAAAGATTAGGAATTGCTTAAACAAAGAGTAGGTTGTTATTTAAAGAATGGTATGTTTACTACTGTTTGCACTTGCTTGCATTAGTGTACGAATTACACTAGGGTCATAGGTGCATTAAGGAGTAAATTGCTATGAACTCCATAGAAGGAGTGTATGTTTTCAAGTAGCTATTAAATACTAGGGAAGAAATGAGGGTGTTTAATAAGGTATCGATCACAACAAGTAAGTAGATTAACTTAGTCAAGTTAGTGAAACTCCTAGGATGAAGATGTCTAGTTTAGGAGGGTAAATTGTGAGTACTTGCTAAGCTGTCCTCCTTTCTAGTAGTTAGCTTGATGTAGGACATCTAGGGTATGGACTACCCTGGATAGACCAACCTACGCGTAAAGTAAGGAAGCCTTAAGTCAAATTGACCCTGGCTAGTGCATGTTATAGATGACCTATGTTCTTTATTGAACGGAAATACTTTGGCCAAAATAGTGTTAGGAACAACTTATAGCTAGTTGTGGTAGTACACTGTCAGTTCACTGTGATCCCGAAGTACATACTAGTTCAAGAGTTGTCGTATGCATCAGACCTAGTTATGTAGGAACACAACACTATACTCAGTTGGTAATCGTTAAAGGATACCCTACCAATCTCTTCTTCGAAGGGAGGGCCATTCATTGAATAATGAATGTGTGGGGGACCGCATTATACATCTGTGGTTGGCGGAAAAACGCCCGAGTGATGTTTCTCCTCCTCAACAATCGACCAATGATCTAGGATTTGACAGGATGGACTCTTGGACCTTCTTACTTCTATTTGTGCCAAAAGCTTATGAGCTATGTACGTATCTTGTTCTTCTTTTCTTTATAGTTCTTTTGGAAAGAAATAGTTAAAATTGCAAAATGATATATCATGTTTATGAAGTTGAAAAGATTTTTTTTATTGAAATGGCATTGTTTTTACTTATTGTTGTTAAATTCAAAAGTTTTAATTTGACGAACGGGTTTGGTCGTCACAATTATGATGGTAACATAAATGAATGTAAGTGAATAGGGAGTGGACATATATACATATATATAGTATATACATGTATCCATATGTATATACATATCAATACAGACATATGATTGGTAGATGGATATGCTCATACAGATGCATCGATATGGTACTTTATGTTTGTCGATTGAGCCAAAATAATAGGCTATGTGGGCATTAAACACCAAAGAACCTTTTCACTGTTAACATTCTACCCGCCAGATTATGAAATTGGTGCCACATCTGGAAAAGAAACCTATAGGTGTCAATTCTATAAAATTTACCATGTGCAATGGAAATAGTCTCCATTTTGTTGTTAATCATTGGAAGTTGACTCACCTCATTGAAACTGAGTATGGGATTGAAATTACGCCACATACTAAATTAAATTGTTTAGATTACAGTGCTGGCAAGATACATGCCTTTTTAGAAGGAATACGATGGGGGTAGGGGCTTTATAAATAGCCGCCCATTCTTCATTCTTCACTTATCATTGTGCAATATTCACTCATCTTTTGTTGTAGCATACACTTATCTTTTTGGAGAGCAATCATTCTGATTTTGAGTGAGAATTCATCATTTTTCTAAAAGACTTATTATTCTGAGAATTGAGTCAGTTCATTATTTCCATACTTCATTATTGAATTACCAGAGCTTCATATAATTAATCAAGTGCAACCATTGCCAATATGATTATCCATTTATGAGTTTAATTCTGAGTGAGAAAAAGTAGAATTTTTGTGAGGGAATTGCCAATTGTTTGGAAGTGCTATGAGAATAGGCTAAGTCACCATCATCTGGGGAAAAGCTAAATACATGCATGAGATATTCTTCTAGTATCAATTTCAATAGTAATTTTTAAAATATTTCTAGAGTTTGGGTTTACTATCTGTGCATAGATAGGGAATTGCTTCATAAACTATACCTTTGTTGTGTATAGAAAGTGAATTGTTCTATGAACTATATATCTGTTTGCACCTAGGAAGTAAATTGGTTAAAGGATAAAAGATGCATACTTGTGTTTTGCATTATTTGTATGATCTCCATATAAGGAGAATACGGTTGCATTAGTTACTATATACTAGAGCAGAGATGAAGGCATGAGTCAAGTAAATTCCATCGACTTCAATTATTAGGTTAACTTAGATGAGCTTGAGTTACTCCTAGGATAAAGACTTCCAATATAGGAGGGAATGTGTGAATTACTTGTTATGCTAATTCATTTCTAGTAGTTAGTATGTTGTAGGATGTTTGGGGTATGAATTATCCACTAGAGGACAAAACCTATGCGTAGTGTAAGATAGCCCTAAGTCAAATCAACCCTCAATAGTATATGTGATAGATGAACCTTAGTAGAAATACTATATGAAACACTTTGGCTAAAGTAGTGTAATGTACAAAACATCCACTTAGACTATGTGATGAGTACACTGTCAGTTCACCATGATCCCATATTACATTCTAGATCGAGGGATGACGTATTGTATAGGATCTAGTTATGTAGGACACACCACTATGCTCAGTTGGTTAACAATATCTGTTACTCTACCAATCTCTTTGTCGAAAGGAGGGCCATCTATGAATAATAGATGTGCGGGGGACCACATTATAAGTCCGTGGTTGGTGGAAAAACACTCGAGTGATATTTCTCCTTGACAACAGGCTACTGAAGTACCAAGATTTGAAAGGCGGAATTCTTGGGCCTTCTTACTACTATTTGTTCAAAATCTCATTGAGCTATGCTTGTACTTGTATGTCTTCTTACTCTAATGTTGACTTGAAAAGGAAAATTTATTTTGTTGTAATGAATTGTATTATGTTGAAATGTTTTCAATTAAAAGAAAAGAAAGTTTTTGTTACAATGGCTATTTACTCATTATCTTTATTTGTCTGATGTAAAATTAAGAAATTTTTGTTTCACGCAAGGGTTAGTATGTTACACTAGCACATGAAATCATCGACTACAAAATTGTCACAATTGAAATAGCTGAAAATCTTTCATTCAATTTTCAATCTCCAAATATGTATTACAAATAAGATTGTATATATTTCAAACTACACTTCCTTGCAATGTTTACTTCTATATAGTATTCTATTGACGTAACCATTGCACCCCCTAGTGCAAATGCTATTGATATTAAAATGGGATAAATTATTTGTTTTTTGTTTGCATTACTATTATTGAATTTCTCTTGCTATAAAATATGCATGCACACCCACACACGCGTACACCCACATATACACAATTTTGTTCTAAGCCATCCCTAAAATGTAGGAATTTTGTTTTATTCTCTTCAAAACTACTTCTCACCCTTCAAAGGAAAACTACCCAAAAAAAAAAGGAAAACTTATTATTAAAAAAAGAGTACTGAATTTTGAGATGCTCTTTCAACAAATATATAACTTTACATTTTTCTCTGTAAGCGTATTATTACTCTTAAACCTTTAAAGTACCACATTGTAAGCGTATTATTACTCTTAAACCTTTAAAGTACCACATCGTGCATAGCAGTAGATCTAGTAGTGAAGATGGGCATTTGCAACACAAATCGAGCCCATCCACGTTAATATTGACTAACATGGTTTATCCATTATATCCAACTTTCAGTAATCTTTTGCTTGTTTTTGAACATATTATATTTCAATCATTTTCTTTTTAAAAAATAAATAGAACAAAATTCACATGATTTCATATAGCTCTTGGTTCAATCAGCTTTGCTAAATAAAAGTTCATTCCATGGCTCTTCATTTGGATGGTGTATACTAGTATATATATATTATTTATTAATAATATTTATAAAAAATCCGAGAGATATCCTTTTTGAGGTGCCTATTTTTTAATCAATTTGTCACATCAAAGTGCATAGGTACCTCAAGACGGATATTCGGTTTTTTTATAAATAATATATATGTTAGTATATATAGAAAATGAATTTGCATGACATCGACACACTATATTATACTTCACCATTTGGCTTGACAATGAGAATGGACCTGCCTCAAACACAAATCAAGTGTGAAAGCGGATGCATTGATTTCTTGCTGTTTTCTACCTTAATCCATCCAAAAAAACAACCTGAGAATAGTAGTGCTCTTTCATGCATTCACAACATGAAATATTAGACCATTTGAATTTGAGTTTCTTTAAGTAACAAAGAAAAATATTTTATCATTAACATCAAAAAGAAAAAAATGATCATTTGATTCTTTCAAAATTAGATAAATCAACGACGCACAAAATTTTTACTTTGTGACAAGGATCATAATGTGTATAAATATAAAAGCCAGATTTAGAAATTGAAAAGGCTTTTCATGAATTGCATAAACATTTTGGAAGCCTGAGAGTCCTACAACATGATCTAGAGCAGAACATGAAAACCAAGCATAGGAACATATCACTTAACGCATAGAAATCCCAGATAAGTTTAATTTACATCTCATTATAGAAGATCAAGACTTTTGGAGCAACCAGAAAAATATACAATTAGACTAAAACTCATTTTGATTTTTTTAATGAATGGATATTTTAGATTCTCTAATTACCAGCCGCATATTAAGTTCTAATCTTACTGGGAAACCCTCTGATATATAGGTCTTTTTCATGTTATTAATTTCCCTACTTTCTTGTGATTTGAAATGAGTAGTCACCGAATTATCTGCTATTTATCAGGCTGGAGGATGTTGCCTTTGTCATCCGTGATTACTCCCCAATCAGTTTGAATTTTCAGATGCATAAAGAGCTATAGTAAGTTGTCAAGAAATCTTTGTTACTACAACTACTCAAACTTGCTTCAAGTTCTTGGCCTGTTGCTTCATAGTTCTAAAATACATGATACGATCAAAGATCTCAACCAAATATTTGAGGAACCACAGAGATCAGTTTCTATAATTTTTACACAAGTTTCAAATACCTGCTGATCCCACAATTACCCACATGCTGTTCTATACACTGCACAAATGCAGATAAAGAATTGGGAGCATACATGCATTTGTTTGCATTTTCACTGTTGGATGTGTAGCTCCTGCTTCAATATGTAATAACAACCAATCATCTCTCTTGGTTCCATGATGAATTGTTCATTAAAGGTTCCCATCCTTTGTGACGCCAAGTCTGATGAAGAGTATCGTGAGAGACCCTCAACTTGCACACCATTCCCAGTAGGTATAAATTGGTTTCCCAGAACAAATGACCCAGATACACGTATTACAATACCATGTTGGCCATATGCACAACACTGAAGGTTTTCAATCATATGAACAAGCCTTTCATCTGAACAATCTCCTGCGAGCATGCTATGTATTCTTGATAGAGTAGTAAAAATTTCATTAGCTCCAACCACTACCTGGTTAGCATAGCTGAGTCCAAAACAGGAGTGTTAGAAAAACCTGGACCAAAATTAAATTTTAGGCACTCTTGCAAACCTTTCAATGGGAAAAATGAAAAGAGATAGTTACAATATGTAGAACATCCTATGTTAGATCATGAGAATAATCAAATAATATGGCAGGAGGAGATGGGAAACATATCTGCAATAGCTATGCCAAATTTCTTACAATAATCTTCTTTTAGAATTGACGGACATGGGAGTATGAAAATACCATATAAAAATCATAATCCAACAGGGGGGAAAATAAATACATGGATAAAATATTGATTTTATGTTCAGCACAAGTATGGATGCAAAGAGTGTTGCAAACATAAACAGATGACCTTTACAATTTATTCCTCATTTACAACCCTGATGATGCACGCACTTCTTGAATGGTCTTCTGGCCTCTGGCTTATAGCACGAATAAGTTACAAGATGTGCATCTAGGTGTCATCAAGATAAAAATTATCAAATATGATAATAACCATGTTACCCACAAGCAACAATTTTAGCTGTTAATCACCAAATTTTCATGGAATTCTATAAAACTGACATGCATATTCCGTACATACATGCATATAAACTTTAACAATTAAAGAGAATAGTGTAAGACATACAAAATACTATAGAGCTCCCTGTGTATACACAGTGCACACACACATGCCAGCCATACCCCCTATGTGGAGTGACCATTTTTCGTGTCTCCATCATAGCTTCAAAGTTATGCAACCTTGCATTTAATTCATTTGAACTTTGATGTGCCCCACTTTCTTAAATATATAGAGGTCTCTGAAATATGAAAGATAATTTCTTGGAATTGAACACTGATTGTGTAAAATACCTTTCCGGATAGTGTAGAAATTTTCGATAATTTTCTGAGTTTGATAGATTACGCATTTTATCAAACTAACAATTATCATGCACATAAAGATTAACTTCAACTGAAAGGAAACATCAATCTGATAACATTTGCAGAATTTCTATTTGATTGCACTAATCCAAATTGAACAGAGTCATGCTTCAGATCATGGAATACAGTTTCTGATTTGATATTGACTCAGGAACTATGCATTTGAATTTCTGATTACAAATTTCTGAACTTCATATAACTGGATACATTAAACTGTGCACTTAAATGGCTTCCAGAAATGAACAGAATTGATAACCAGTTCCTTAATATTCTGCCCTCCTAAATCTTTGATTTTTCAACATACTATTGCTCAGAAATGAATGACAACTTCTTACAGAATCTCAGATAGATATAATAGTTTTAACAGCAATTACAGGGTGACAAAGAAATGCCTTTACAAAGGATTCTGAGTGCAGATTATGACTGATTTCCTAAATCTGATCGCTCAGAAATGAACAGCTATGAGATATCAGTAGACTCTTAGCAAGAATACACAGAATGGCAAAGTCCACTTACTCATTTAACTGCAGTCAATGTTCAGCCCTGGAGAATGGCGTTGCCAGTGATGTTGGGGGTTTATGTGACTGAGAATAAGCTCCAGCTATGCAAACTCACTCACAAACTGGTCTGAAATTCGCCCAGAATGCATTCTTCATACCAAACGTCCCTCAAAATGACAGAAAACAGCTTCAGGTATAAGTGCCTAAATCAGGAACTCACACGCCCTGGATAAATCATTGCTCATGCCAGAAACAGGAGGTAGAAATGTCAGCGCTAGGGTCTGAGGAGTAACATGTCCGACATAGTCTGAAGATGAATAGAGAAAGAATCTAAAAGCTACGGCGATTCTGATATCACTCCAGCCAAACACTGAGCCCACGTTATAACCAGAGACACATAAATATTTCAATAAACCCTTCACTTGTTCTTCAGATTTCTCAACACCATACATGTGCAGTCAAGCTCAGAAGTCGTAGAGCCATAACCAGAAGAATGATGCCAACAATATCAAACCCTCGCTACAAACAATCTGGAAATATATGCGTTCAATACCAATTTGTTGCCACATAGCAGAATAATACTTCTGATTTTACAATGATAATCACAGGCATGAATATGAATATTATTCAAAACCCTCAACTGAATCTTCAAAACCTTTGCTTCTTAGGCAAGCGGATTTCAATCGTTGATCTGCAAATTCATCTCCAAAGGAGATTCATAAATTTTTCTTATTGCGCAAGTGCGAATCTTGGATGAATCCGCCAATGCCAGCTAGAGAGGAATGTTTCACCACTGAAACTAGAACCCATAGAAAACCACCTACGGTTTTGAACTCCAAAGAGTTCCTTCAAATTACAACCCCAAATAAAATAATAATCCAGAGAATATTGAGAGAATGAGCTCTCAAGTCCTTTTATAATGTCTTTTTACCTTTTTAGGGTTTTCCCACCAAAAATCACTTAACACATTATTATAAAGTGACTTTATTAATTTATCAATAAAATATTCCCCAATGTCACTTTATAACCTTTTTAATATAATTAATTAATACTACCTTAATAGTTTGCACTTTTTGCCAGGAAACATTAATTAATTAAATTAAATATTATTCCTTGGGTGAGTTGGAAAACGGGGACATTACAGTCCTCCCTTTCTAGAGATTGCTTGTCCCCAAGCAACTACAACCAGCAATCCAATCCAACTATGTAAGGAATCGGACCAAATTTTTTCCGATTTTTGAATGCAATTATAACAACATACAGAAGGAACCCATTAGGATTAGATAAATCAAACCAGCAATTACAATATAACTCATTGCCAAGAATGCGCACTCAATCTCAACAAGAGAGGCTGTCATATGGCAAGAGGATCGTCAGCACAATAAATCAGAATTGCAACTGAAAGTAACTCAACACCAAGTATGTGCTACCCAAACCAGAATGGAATGAGGCGACCATATGGTGGAGATTTAAAGAAATACAAATGCAACTTCGAAATAAACTCAACACCCAGAATGTGCTTTCAAACCCGGAGTGGGAATGGAGCTACCATAGGGCGGAGATGTAAGATATTACAATGCAAATCAAAGTAAATAGGCGGCAAGCCAGCCTCTTCCACTTATTCAGTGGGCAATTACAAACATGATAAGCAAAACTGAGAGAAATGCTGACAGTACTACTGTTCAACTTACAATGAGAAGTAGAATGCCTGCAAGATCAAGGATTTAAGCTCTATACAAGTTGCTGCAATAGTAAAGATGTCATCCACTAGGTCAATAATGAATTCCTAACACCCGTCTCCTAATATGCAATTTTCTCAAGTCTGATCTGACAGACCAGCAACATGAAATACAGAACCAGCAATACATAAACTCAATGAAAAGCTCACAACTCACTCATTTCTCACTCAAATTACATGAAAACTGATGCAAAATACTCTTAAAATGATGGCGCCTAGTTTAGTTATGAGAAAGGACAGCTAAAAGTGGCTATTAATTAATGGCACGGATCCCAAAGCACTCCAGAAAGGGTGCCCTACAAGGAATGACGAATTTACTTTATAAAATCATAAACTTCGTATTAAAATCTGCAAATATTCATGAAGGGTCACTTCCTACAGAGAAAACCAATGAGACAATACCCAAAACAACTCTTTTTGTATTTTTTGATTTATGAGTGAAACTATAGATTCAGCCCTGTTATCAGCAACTCTAGAAAATGACATAAAATGCAATAAACTGAACTACATAAATAAACCCAAACTACAAATGCAAACCTCACTACAAAATGTCACTCAAACAAGCAAACCTCTCCACTAGGTGCTATCTCTCAAGCACGAAGTGGAGCCAAGGCTAGGAGGCATTCATTCCTCGAAGCAATCCTATTACCATTTCGGCAGCATAACAATATAGAAGTCATAAGATATCAGATGCCCAAATGAAGACCCAAGCTCTCCTTTTATAACTTTGTGAAAACTCTCCAGAAGCTTCTAGAAACCCTAATTTTCAAATTTGAAGTAACTCCTTTTCCCTCCAAAGATGGCGTCTCTTTTCTCAAGGTAATTTAACTTTTTAATTTGAATTAATCTTCTCCTCAAGATGGGCGTCCCCTTTCAAACATTGATTTTTGGACCTTAGAATATAATAAAATAACTCCATGGGTTGCCACCCCTCAAAATCCCCCTTCTATGAACAACTTAAAGTTGCTTTACTAGGCCAAGGGGTCTCAATAATAAAATATAATATTAAAGTATAGCATTTTAAAATCAACTGGATATCTCACCAAAAATGCTCCCCAAGGTCAACATTGATCAAACCAACTGAACATACTGAAGATGAGAGCCAACCAAGCCGAAGTCAACAGGACCACTGCTAGAAATAGAATTTACTAAAAATAGTAAATTCTCGAAAGTGCTCAGAATGTCGAACCGAAACCACCAACGCGAAGCTCTCAGAAAACCCAGAAGGAATCCGCAATCCAAGTTCAATATTTCCAAGTGCAAGCTCCGCAAAAAGACGAAAACATCCTCTAAGAAGTTTGGAAACCCTAATTTCGAGCTTCTGCTTAGCCTACGAGCTTCCAGAAATAGGCTAAATCCAAATGAAGAGCGTAGGGCTAAATTGGGGACATTACAGTCCGCCCTTCCCAAAATTGCTTGTCCTCAAGCAATGCCACCACAACTCCAGAATAACTCAAACTGCACCCAACCAAACCAAGTACAACCCCAGGGTCCCATATCCGTCTAAAGGAGGACCCACCATGCTGATGCTGCACCACTCTGATCTTATCAGTGAAGACATCTTGCCAATGCTGCACCAACCTCCCTTGTAACTCTAGAATGTTACTGTCCATGATACTCAAACTGAAAAATCTTAAAGGACTGAGACCAACTTCATGCGACGTCTCATGTCCAAGAGGCCCAAAGTCAACAGTATCAACCATACCACTGTCAACCACAATTCTAGGTAAGAAGAAGGATAGGCTGCTCATCTCAAAATTAAACTCCTCAACATACCTCCACATTGTAACAAATGAAGCCCTGATGGAAAAAATGACATCCTCAAATCTCTTTGCAAAGAGGAAAGCAATCCTTTGCAAGAGCTCAACAAATTCTGCCTCATGTCTCCTCCTGGAGCTACTATGCATCAACTCCATAGGATGAACTCCAAAAGTAGAATAGGTGCAAGGGAACAAATAATCTCTGCTTTTCACAGCCTAAGTCAGCAAAATGCAGTCTGATTTAAGTACCTCACACATGAAAAAACAGCAGCACCAAGGAAATTCCCAAGTGTGAGTGTATGATATGAGCATAGAGTTGCAAGGTAACACCTCAAAAATGGCTGGAAAACATACTAGAGCAATCTCCATTTGAAAACTACCACCTCGTTGGCAAGTGGTGATGGGAAAACTCTCCCAAACGAGAGTAACTCCACAAGTAACAGGGCTGGTCTGCCTCCAACCAACAAGCACGAGTCTCCAAATCTGCTCTTGCCTTAGCCAAGGATCAACGCCAAGAGCAACCAATTGTTCCTCTTTCCAATCCATACTCAAAATTTCTCTCCAATCCATTTGTCGATGAACAAATGGAACCATCAAGGGGCTGGTAAAGAAAGTAACATCATTAATACTGAAATTTTGATCCTTATCCTTCCAAAATTCCTTCTTTCCACAAGTAATAAGCTCTATCAACCCATATTGAGAATCCCAAGCATGAATACCCAACTGAAAGTGATCTCCAACATACATAAAAGAAAACTCAACACATTCCCAAATGCTAGTAAGGATCAAGTGCATACTGAAGAGATTGATGCCTCCACTAGCGAACCTTTGAAGCCTATCCATGAAAGCTTCAACAACATTGGAGCATGAACTGTTAAATGACCTCAAATCCAAATCCAAAAATAGACCAATATGTGCCAAAGTATTGTTCAACCAAAGGGATGGATTGACAAGCATGCAAACACCAAGTTCTGGTCCATCTTTATTCCCTTCTTCATGATTAACAAGACTAAAATCTTCGCTTCTTGCTGCTGTACTAAAGTTACCAGCAGCTACTAAATCTTGCCTTGTTAACACCTTGGTGTCGAAGATGTTGAAATCTCCTCGAATCAACACTTCCCATGTATAGACTTCATCCTCAAATCCACTTATGCATTCATTACTAATCAACAGACGTGGCACTTCCTCATGGAGTGATATCAAAGCATCCAAGCACTGGAAACCAAACTCAGTTTCATTCTCCATTTCATCCTCTACTCCATAGAGAGGATTATCATAACTTTTCTCATCACCTTCTTGAAAAAGAGGATTGTCATAAACTTGAAAGTCATTCCTTTCATCTTGCTGCTCCAAATCTGTACATGAACCTTTGATTTTCTTGTGAAACCTTCAAGATCAAACTCCTCTTGAAGACTATCAATCTCATCAATTACTTGCTTGATTTCTCCAGCTCTTAGTGCATCCTCTTGCTCCTTGAAAAGTTTGAAATCTGCAAACTGATCTTCAACCTTTCTTAGAGCCAACTGAGTTTCTTTCAACTTGTCCTTTGTTGATTTAAGCTCCAAAGTGAGCTCATCAACCATACTCTCCCTTTCTTCGAAAACAATGAAGGCCTTCTTTGCAGATTCAATGGCATGATCTCTATCTTCAATCAAGCCTATGTACTCGGATTTCATGGTCTCCAAGGAATCTTTGATAAGTTGCAAATTAGAAAGAGCAACTTCATCTGTCACTCCTCTACGTCTCTCATCAAGCTGACCCCTCCAGTAAAGCTCTTCAACCAAGCTATGTGTGCGATCAAATAGGGATAGAGCTTGCACTTCCTTGTTAACGGACACCTTGAACTAATCTTCCCACTAATAAGAATGTGAAGATGGTAAATTGCTGATAGGCTGCAAGTGAAAATCAGAACTTCGTTTCACGCTTTTGCTGCCCTCATTGTTGCCCCAACATTCTTGTACTTCACCACCAGCTAGTGGAGAATGCTCAATGTCTTGGAAAGCATCATACTTCACTAAGTCTTCAACTCGTTGATTGCAATCAGCTTCATGCCTTGATAAATCAGATTTGTGTTTGGTAATTCCTCCAAACCTTTCATCTTCAAGAGCCATATGGCCCTCAAACTCTGTTTCCTCTCCCATGTTACTTTGAACAAACTTGAAAGCAGCCCCAAACTTAAGCACATTAACACCATTGTCTGCTGATAGAGAACCCTTATCAAGTTCCATTTCTTCATCCGGATCAAAGGGAAATTCATCCCATACCGGTTTGTCATCACTAAGTGCCTTCACACCTGGATCCCAAATGGTGAGAGGCTGATTGTTTTGATCACAAGAAAAGTGTTCTTTGTGCAACATTTGGAGTGTTGATTCTTGGAATAGGTCAACTCCCAAATCACTAAAGCTGATATCTTCATAAATACCTCCCTCCAATGGTTGGGTTTGAGGTTCAAACCCAAAACCAACCTTAACACTGTCACTGAAAGGGAGTAAGGAATCTTTAGAGCTAGCTGTTTGAAATTTTTTATCATCCTTATCTTCAATGAACCTATCATCTATAGGTATGTTTCTGATCTCATCATGAACAGTCATATGCATGCCATAAAGGTCTGCTTGATCACTTGTAATAAATTCATCTTGTGAAAACTCTTGAGCTTTTTGGCCAGCAACATAGAAAGAATTATCCATCACCACATCCTCAAGAAATGGAGGCATAAACACTATGGCATCTTTACCAATGATATCATTATGGTAATGATCAAAAGCTGGTTCAAGGACACCACTAGTATTCTCCTCATCAATGCACTCATCCCATACAACAGTTCTACCAACATCTTCTGTGAAGCCCTTAGTATCAAAACCTTCATGGGATAAATCCAAATTAGGATTGAAGTCTGCTGCTATATTCTTTTCACCGAACTGATCTTTGTCACTTGCTATCACATGCAAGCCTAGGGGAGTATTATGGGGCTCTCCCACACACTCCTCAACTGTCAAGGTTTCTATATCAAACTTACGATCATTTTGAGGTGACATGTGCACCTTGCTTGTGCCATCTTTAATATTAGTTGACTGATTTTTCTCTTCGTCATGTTCATTTGTGGGCTGCAATCCACCAACAGGCACTTCTTCTTCCTTCATTGCACCTGCAACCATGGCATGTTCTGCTTCCTCCTTAATCATTTTCTTGATGTAGTTGACCATAGCCCGCTTTCCAGGGTGATAAATCACCACACAATCCAAAAAGGTATCAAATGAAACATTGTTCTTAAACTCCTCTGTCATGCTCTGATAATCTTTATGGAGTTTGGCAGCCTCATGTTCACATTTCTTCTTGAACTGGCATAATTTAGAAACCCCAATCAAATCCGACTTCTCAGACTTGGCATAAATCTTTCTGATTCCACACCTTAACTCAGGATCCTTCAATAGCGTACACAGATCATGCATTAACTCAAGTAGAGACTTCTCTGTAGTCATCTTTCTCTGTTCGTAGTCTCTGGTATCTATGTCACTCATCTGACAATTAAATCATTAATTACTTTCACAGGATGGCAGGATCTTGGCTCTGATACCACTGTAAGGAACCAGACCAAATTTTTTCCCATTTTTGAATGCAATTACAACAACATACAGAAGGAACCCATTAGGGTTAGATAAATCAAACCAACGGTTACAATATAACTCATTGCCAAGAATGCACACTCAATCTCAACAAGAGAGGCTGTCATATGGCAAGAGGATCGTCAGTACAATAAATCAGAACTGCAACTGAAAGTAACTCAACACCAAGTATGTGCTACCCAAACCAGAATGGAATGAGGCGACCATATGGTGGAGATTTAAAGAAATACAAATGCAACTTCGAAATAAACTCAACACCCAGAATGTGCTTTCAAACCCGGAGTGGGAATGGAGCTACCATAGGGCGGAGATGTAAGATATTACAATGCAAATCAAAGTAAATAGGCGGCAAGCCAGCCTCTTCCACTTATTCAGTGGGCAATTACAAACATGATAAGCAAAACTGAGAGAAATGCTGACAGTACTACTGTTCAGCTTACAATGAGAAGTAGAATGCCTGCAAGATCAAGGATTTAAGCTCTACAAGTTGCTGCAATAGTAAAGATGTCATCCACTAGGTCAATAATGAATTCCTAACACCCGTCCTTCGCTAATATGCAATTTTCTCAAGTCTGATCTGACAGACCAGCAACATGAAATACAGAACCAGCAATACATAAACTCAATGAAAAGCTCACAACTCACTCATTTCTCACTCAAATTACATGAAAACTGATGCAAAATACTCTTAAAATGATGGCGCCTAGTTTAGTTATGAGAAAGGACAGCTAAAAGTGGCTATTAATTAATGGCACGGATCCCAAAGCACTCCAGAAAGGGCACCCTACAAGGAATGACGAATTTGCTTTATAAAATCATAAACTTCGTATTAAAATCTGCAAATATTCATGGTCACTTCCAACAGAGAAAACCAATGAGACAATACCCAGAACAACTCTTTTTGTATTTTTTGATTTATGAGTGAAACTATAGATTCAGCCCTGTTATCAGCAACTCTAGAAAATGACATAAAATGCAATAAAATGAACTACATAAGTAAACCCAAACTACAAATGCAAACCTCACTACAACATATCACTCAAACAAGCAAACCTCTCCACTTGGTGCTATCTCTCAAGCATGAAGTCGAGCCAAGGCTAGGAGGCATTCATTCCTCGAAGCAATCCTGTTACCATTTCGGCAGCATAACAATATAGAAGTCATAAGATATCAGATGCCCAAATGAAGACCCAAGCTCTCCTTTTATAACTTTGTGAAAACTCTCCAGAAGCTTCTAGAAACCCTAATTTTCAAATTTGAAGTAACTCCTTTTCCCTCCAAAGATGGCGTCTCTTTTCTCAAGGTAATTTAACTTTTTAATTTGAATTAATCTTCTCCTCAAGATGGGCGTCCCCTTTCAAACATTGATTTTTGGACCTTAGAATATAATAAAATAACTCCATGGGTCGCCACCCCTCAAAATCCCCCTTTTATGAACAACTTAAAGTTGCTTTACTAGGCCAAGGGGTCTCAATAATAAAATATAACATTAACGTATAGCATTTTAAAATCAACTGGATATCTCACCAAAAATGCTCCCCAAGGTCAAGATTGATCAAACCAACTGAACATACTGAAGATGAGAGCCAACCAAGCCGAAGTCAACAGGACCACTGCCAGAAATAGAATTTACTAAAAATAGTAAATTCTCGAAAGTGCTTAGAATGTCGAACCGAAACCACCAACGCGAAGCTCTCAGAAAACCCAGAAGGAATCCGCAATCCAAGTTCAACATTTCCAAGTGCAAGCTCCGCAAAAAGACGAAAACATCCTCCAAGAAGTTTGGAAACCCTAATTTCGAGCTTCTGCTTAGCCTACGAGCTTCCAGAAATAGGCTAAATCCAAATGAAGAGCGTAGGGCTAAATTGGGGACATTACAAACTACCACAACACCTGAGGCTAGAGCGAAAAACCAACTACATCTGTCCACCAACCACCTTGTTGGGTGAAAATTATGTAATCCTCTTTTCAATAGATTACACAACTAGAACTTCAGCCACAGCTATGTGAGATAAAATATCTCCTCTGAGAAAGGGGAGCCGCCCTTCTTACTGCTAACAGAAGCTATAGTAAAACTAATTAAAGTATTTACACAATGTACACTATACTTATGAAATGGGGGGTTGTGTGTCGCATTCATGCTTCTCTTTTTTTTCAAAGAAGATGTTTTACAATGCTTCACTGTTGGAAGTTCTAAATTCACAATAACTCTAAACTAACGAGCAGTAATGCCAATATCTCTATCTTGTCAAAGCAAAGTGTAGAGATACTAGATGTAATTAATAATAAACAAGTAAAAGAAAAGGGAAAGCTCAAAAAGGCACAAAGTCGTTCTGTAGCTTTTTCAATGATGGATCTGGGAGAGATGTATCGTTTGTTGCATTAGAAGCATAAAGTCTTCTTAGAGGTAGCAATTCCTCGAACAACATGAACGATTACAAGTGCAAAGTCTTATAGATCATTCAACAAAAGTATCCAAAAATAAACTTAAATCCAAATAAGGAATGTAACACAAAGTTTACATAAATTACTTGAAGCCCTTCAAATATCATCCACTAATCACCACCAAATAAGATCAATTCATAAGATATCAAATCCAACACAAACTCTGGTTTGCAATTGTCTTCTTTATTGATCAAATTTCATTCACAAAGCATGAACTCAAAGTTTCACAATTCTACTTCAAAAAGGGCAGCACTTTGTTGCAAAATACTAAAGGTGAACTTTATAATAGAAATCCCTCATATATATAAAGGAGAGGGATGAGCAAAATTAGGAAATTAATTGAGAAAAGTTAGGAAAGTTAGGTGAGTTAATTTAGCAAAATCTCACCTAACTTTGACTAAAGTCAAAATGTAATTTGTCTTCAAGAAACTACATCTCTGATTTTCAGTGTAATTACATTTTGAGAAAAGACATTTAAGATGTTAGAAACTATTTACAAGATGCGTAAAGGAAAGCATCAGAAAGTTCAACACTAGAGATCAGGAATCTTCATGGTTCCTTGCTTGGGCGTGGAAGTCTTCATACTTCTTCCTAGTCTCCTGCATAAACTTCTCATTCGGACCAACGGTGTAATCCACAATGGTGTGAATCCTCATGATCGATCTCATGGCGGATGAGTGAACCTTTTTGCACCTATTAAGATGCGTCTTAAGGTTATCAAGAGTAAGCCTTGTATCACAAATGACATCCAGAGAGGCTTTCGAAAATTCTGCACTCTCTACTAGCTTCATGATGGCTTCTTTGAAGATCTGGGATAGTTCTATGGCCGGCAAGAAGATACAATTCTCTTCAAGTAGCTGCCCTTGTAACTCCTTGATTCCTCTTTCAAGAATAGCACAATTCCCTTCGACATCTTCCTGCACTTGGTGGAGATCTTCTGTAAGAGATTTGATTATCTGAATACGATGCTTCAATGATTCTCTTACCTCTACGTATTTCTCCTTGTCGAGAATCACCCCGACTTCCACCAATTCGCTGAGCTTTGCCTGTTTCATTTGTGACCACAACAACAAGAATTTTTCCATTTCTCTATGCTCTTGGGAAAGTACATTCTCCTCCTTATCAAGCTCTGTTTTGAGCTTGGCTATCTAAGTAGCTTTTTCATCCGTAGCAACTATAATCTAAGAACTGTGTTCTACAATCTTTTTGATGAAATCATATAACACTCTGCCTTTGGAAGAAACATCTTAGCCTTCTTGATAGTTGGATCCTCAACGTTTACCATTGCCAACGATTGTGCATTACTTGAAGATCCTGCAAGTCTCCTTACAACAGTGGCATAATGCTCTGCCTTCTGTTTGTACATGTTTCGAGCTTGCTCCATTTTGTCAAGTCTTCCAGCCAGTATATCCTAGGTTACCTATGCATCTTCCTTTGCACTTTCATTCATGACCTTGCCAAGTTGGACTCTTGTCACTGTGTAATCCTCCATATTGACATCTCCTTCCTCTTGAGGTGGTACGCCAATCTCTGCATATTTATGACCAGCTTTGTCAACATTCAGCTATGAATACACTTTTGCCTTTTTCTTCCCCTTGGCTTTTGGAGGGGCTATCTCTTCAAGATTGAGCTCTTCTAGAGAAATCAATTGATTTTTCCGCTTCGATACTTGAGATACCAACCAGGCGGGAAGAGAGGAAGTACGAGCTTCTGAGTCAACCATCAACTCTCTTATCACCGTCACTTCTGAAGGAATGAATGGTATAGTGACAATTGGCGTAGTGTCTATCATAACTACTCCTGTAGTTTGCACATTGAGCTGATCAAACATGGATTCATTCATGAACCTGTTAAACTTAGCTTTTGAAGTGATATCATAGGATGGCGATGACAGGCTGGGAATGAATGATGGAGGACTTGACAAAATGTCAACTGTTTGTATACTTGTCACTGAAGGAGTATCAAGTACGGTTGATGCTGCAGGGGTTGGTGAAATGTCCACTGTAGGTATTGCAGAGGTAGGAATAGGTGTAGGAACAGGTGGTGGAGGAGTGTTTGGATTTGAAGGTGTGCGGGAACGTTGAAGTTATAGGCGATGATGTCTAGGGAAGTTCTTCAACTACTTTCTCAGGTGGAGACATAGTTTGTTCTTCATCATGCCTGAGTTCCTATTGATCACCCTCTTGCTCTTCTAACTCTAGGTCACCTTCTTGATCACCTTTAGACTCTTGCTCACCTTCGGAATCTTCTTCCTCATTAGAGTCTGCTTCTTCTGAATCTTCTTCTTCAGCAGATTGATCACTTGAGTTTTCCTCTTCATCGGAATCTATCTATTCAGAGACAACCCCTTTTTCTTTGGAGCGAGATGGTTCAGATTCTGTTTTTTCTCCTTCTGGGATGGCCTATGTATCCTTTTTGCCGACTGTGAACTTAATCCTAGGGCCTCTTCACAAAGAAGTGGGAATGGCCACAGGTTTATCTTTCATGCAGGTTTCTTGCTGTCGAGTGGCTTCTACTCTGGATTCTTCTCCCTCAGAATTTGTCCTGAAAGTTTTCATCTCAAAGCCATGCTTGTGTAACCACTCTGTAGTGTTAGCCAATATTGGTGCCAACCTCTCCCTGATGGAAACACTTTCCTTTCTGGACCATTGAATTGCAGGCAAGGATCTCTTGGACATTTCTTGTTCATCATAGGCAGCGTTCATGATGTCACTAGAATCTGTGAAATCCTCTGGTAGGTCAACAACAAGAAGATTTCTAATTTGTTGTACAGTTAGCCTGCAAAAATCCATCTTACGGATGGCCTCTTCATCTCTACAATCAGCCTAGATGTCCTCAAAGTGGTACTTGTGCTGATGACCCTTTTTCAATTTCTTCACATTTCGGTAGTCAAAATCAAATCTGTATCTATAGGTCCTAATTCTCATGACTTGCATTTCTACATAGACCGATTTGGCCTTTTGTACACTTTTGATGGTATACCTACCAATTGTCAATGTGAACTTGAATCCCGACCTGTGAATCTTCATCCGTTCTTTGTGAACTGAAATCAGTTGTCTACACAACTCCATGAGAATCCACTTGTCCAAGGGTTATCTGAGCAACATGTAAGGGCACTCAGTGTAGCACCCTACTCTTAGATAAGTAAAAGTGGGGAATTGTAGGAATATGCATTTGATTTTACTTACCACTTTGTAGGCTGTTGTCCCTCATTTTTGACTTGTTAAAAATTGGGACAACCTATCAAAATTTTGATAAAATTTGAAGATTTTCTCTTCTAAGGCACGTTTTACGAGGTGCAAAGGTTAGAAAATTTTAGTTTTTGGTCTATAGTCCTTTTGGCTAACATTTTTCACTCACTCTCGTCTGTTTTCGTGAAATTCTGAGTCATTTTTAGTGTCTTTTTGACCAAATTCGGGTTTTTTAGGCAACTCAGCAGAATAGGGAAATTTAGGCCTAAAAGCAAAATTGCTAAATGTCCAAAAAAATCCCGAAATTGCTATGGCTTCCAAAAATCCCGAAATTGCAAAAAGCAAAATTGCTAAAGCTTCCAAAAATCCCGAAATTGCTAAATGTCCAAAAAATCTCGAAATTGCAAAAAGCAAAATTGCTAAAGCTTTCAAAAGTTCCGAAATTGCTTAAGTGACTCAAAAACCCGAATTTGTTTGAAGTCTTCATTTTTGACAAAAAGCAAAATTGTCATATGGCTTTAAAAACCCGAAATGCAAGTAAAAGCCATTTTTGAAGTTTTACAAGTTATTCTTCAATTGCAATGAGTATCAAAAAACCCGAAATGAGTTTTGCAAGTGTTTTTGTGAATTTTGTAGCTTGATCTTGCTCATATGTACCCCGATTGAAGAGATTTTGGCATGAAAAACACTTAGCAAGGTCTGCAATTTTATTAAATTCTCCATTTTTGCTCTACCATTGCCACGTTTTTGCAGATTTAAGTTTGTTCAAGGCGCCTAGGGTTTTATTTATTTATTTATTTTTCTTTATTTTGGTTTGTAAACTCTTGTTAGAGGTATGTTCTTTGTTTCTTTTTATTTTTCTGTTTTTGTTGCTTTAAATCTTTTGTTCTTGGGTTGCCTTTCTATGGAGATTAAGATTGCATATTTAAAAAAATGTATGGCTGAAAATGCGTTTTTCCATTTCACAAACCCTTCATTCATGTCTCTTTCATACACCATCATACTTCATTCGCCCTTCATTCATAAAAAACGTTTTTCTCTCTCTTTCATTCACCTTTCCATTTCACTTTTCATTCACTTGCCTTCATTTCATATTCATTTGCCATTACCATTTTTGCTGTCAGCCTTCCAAAACCCGAAATTCACTTGTGAGCCCATTTTTGCATCAAATTATCCCTTCCCTTGTCAGTCTTGTTTACACATATGATCTATCAAACCAATAAATCAAGGCATGGGCATTGTTTTATAACAATTTCATCTTGAATAAGGTGTTATGGGTTCTTCATCAGTGAACAAAAGAAGAAGAGATACAACAATAATTCATGGAGCAGCTCGAAGGTCAATAATCCTCATGAAACCATCTGGGGACAAAGTGAATCAAGCATGGAAAAAGGACGCAACGAAGAGAAGAACTTCCTAAAGAAATGGCACTACTCCAAGCCTGTGATAAGGTTGAAGTTCGCCAAGGATACAAAGATCATTAAGAATGCAAATTCTCATTCCAAGTTCGAGATCTCTTCACCAATCCTAAATACTTCAAGTTCTAAAATCCTGAAGCAGCATGAAGATCATCACAGATGAAGGATGATGTAGTTAGAGTCGTGTCTTGGACACTTAAAATAATTTCAATTATGTATTTTACTTTCGACAAAGTATATGTAAAAACAAGTTTTGCAATTGCAAGTGTTCTTTCCTTGCAATTTTGGAAAATGTAATTACATGTAAGTTCTTACAAACCAAATCACAATTTGGATTGTAATTTTGAATAAGTCAATTGCAATTAGTTATCGGTTGAGAGATTTTCTCAAGTTAGTTGAGATCCTCCCACCTTTTTCTCATGACCCCTCTCCTATAAATACCTGAGGAGGTCCTTTGTAATAGGGGATCTTTTGGCAATGCAACAAAATTCTGCCAATTTGTGTATGCATTCTAAGACTTTGAGTTTAGATGTAAATCAGATTGCAATCAATAAAGAAAACAAATTGCTTCCAAACTTTGTGTTGGTACAAATTGTGATGTGACGACATTATTTGGAATTGATTGTGAGTTTTGTGGTGTTATACAAGAGGGATTCAAGCTCAATTCTGCAGACTTTGAGCTGCTTATTGCGTTTGGAGTTTTAGATTGGTTTTCAGATTTGATACTGCAAACTTTGAGTTGTTTGTCACATTTGAAGCTATTATAGAACGCTCAAACAAAGGGGGTAATTTGCAAACTTTGTGTTGCTTTTATTTTCTATTTTGAGCTGCTACATACTGTACTTGGTTACTAGAAAATCATCTATAAAGGTTGATAGGAGAGTAAGTTGTCAAAGACTTTGTGCTTTCAATTTGTTTTCCCGTCCCGGAGGAGCAATGGAGGACTTTGTGCCTTTATGGAAACTTTGCTTCTTTATTTGTTTACTTCATAAATCATTTATGTTTTCAGCTATGATTCTTTTCTGAAACAAGAGAAAAGAATAAGTGTCTTTTCTAGAAAAAGAGAAAAAGACAGAGTTTCACCCAGATTTAGAATAGATTTATAATTAGAGTGTATTTCTGAATTGTTAAAATAGATAGAAAAGGGGGAGCCTTCCCTTAAATAGGAGAGTTTATCTCACACACTGTGGTTGAAACCACAATTTTGCATATCCTCAAGGTATACAAAATTTTCAACCAACAGAAAAGTAGAGGCGCAAAGAAACCATCGATACCCTCCTGAAATGGTGAAGGCTTTCCTTCAGCTCCAATTGATAGAAAAATTTGTACATAGGTACGGTGTGTCGGCTCCGTTTTGTAGATCGACCCGGAAATTGCCTCATCACAGCTGCAACATACACTAGGTAAGAAGTCATGTAGAACTTCAAGGTGGTTGGCACATTGATCAGCTGTTCATATATTTCATCACTAATTTGTTTTCCCTAATCAATATGAGCCTTTTGTCTTCTTATGATCCAGATGTATTCATACATCCACTCATGAAAATGGGATGATTTAGGCAATCCCTTCACTTTGCTCGAAAGTGTGATCATGTCCTTGACATCTTCCTTGAAGTCACTTCGTGGAAGTCCCTTCGGCCATCTTGAGATAGTGTGCCTAGGTTCTTTCAACCATTGACTATTTATCAGGTACTTAGCCTTGCTAGGATTTGAGTCATAGACTTCCTACGCTTGTATTGAGATGTCAATGTTCTCCATCTGTGGAACTTTGAAAACAATATCAAAGAAGTCAAGGTCAAGTCTCAATATCTCATGCCCAGAAGAATCAATCACACTTCTGCTTTCCCTGATGTAATGGGATGCAACTTGGAGGAAAAATTTTGTATTATGTGCAGAAGTAGGGAATGTGGAACACCAAATGTAAATTACTGTGCACAATGGCTCTTAGAGAATCTTCAAGAGGCTTATTCTTAGTTCTTTCCACGAAATCAACGAGGTCTTGATGACCGACCTCGGTGTCTTTTATCTCATCCACCTTTGAAATCACTACTATTGGCGGATAAACACCTTGGTACTTGTATTTCATTGTCTTTAGCCTTTGAAGACGATGGAGGTCTCTTGGCAGTCATCTGAGAGCAATTGGATCAACAAGAAACAACTTCGAGGATCCCTTGACGAGATCTGAGAAGGAACTACAAGATGTGGAATCAACAAACGTTAGTCAAAAGCAACATTGGGATGCGTGAATCAAGCAATGATGTTGAGCAAGTGTGAAACAAGCAATGAAGCATGGAAAATGATGCGGGAGCTGAAAAACGGGGTTCGGAGCGAAGATATGGCACTTTGAAGTATTCAGAGCAAAAAGATGGAAAAAGTGTAATGGTGCTAAAAATCAGTGTCCTTGCACTTGGAGAAAAGTTATCTTGGTGCAATGGTGCTGAAAATCAGCGCCCTTGAACCTAGTGTGTAAACTTGAGAAGTAATGTTTCAGGGCACTGAAAAAGCCCGCCCTGACACTTGGATCCATGGATGAAAGTGAAAATGTAGAGGCGTGGAAAAACGCCTTAGCAAATGAGGGAAGAACGAGAGATGTGTAATGGCGAACAAAAAGCTTGCTTTGACATGAAAACTTTGTGTTATTTGAAGATTTGAAACCTAGAACTTCTTTTGGTGTAAAAGCCTCCAATTTCACCGCCATAGCATTATGAGTGAAATTCATTCAAAGATTTGAAACCTTCATTCTGTAAAACAAGCGCATGTTCAACATTTTCACAAGAGAAAGGAAGACACAAGTTCGATGGAGAACAAGAAAGATAAGAAAAACGCATTGGAGAAGCAAGGCGATGCAATTAGTGACCAAAAACGCGTATTTAAACAAAGTGAAAATCCCAACACGAACTATGGAGAAGACCCCAAATCATTTGGAAAGAAAACATGTTTTGGAGATGGAGAAAAACCCACATGCGGGCATGAGAAAGAGCAGATGGAAGGAAAAGAGGAAAACGCGTTTTGAAGGATAGAAATCAAGAGAACAAAACACAAAAACGTATTAACAATTCTAGCATGATAAAATGTAGACAAAGAGACAACGAAATGAAAGGAGAAACGAACAAAAGCATACCTGGAAAAACCACGTGTTGACGTGGTTTTTGAGACCGCACCAACACAGAATAAAGTCTCCCAACGGATGCCCTATCCTCTCTTGAATAAAGTATTCAACATGCTAAGATTGCGAGTAAGATCATGCTTTCAACTCCAAGGTTCCTTAAGTGCGAATAGGCTCAGTTTGGCTCGATGTGATATTGCTGGTATTTTCAAGGGGACTTACACAATTGTTCGGCGGCTAACAACAAACAGTAGACTAAGGGTTTCGTGTGATTCAAATGATTTGGCGGTGGCGCAAGTTTCCTAATTCTAACCGGAAATGGCCGAATTTAAAAGGGTGTAGGGCCTAAGAAGTTTATGTTCTATTCTAAATGCAGGATATGTGGAGCTTCATTTTCAATAGACTTCAACCGGATTTCACCTAGCCTCCGTCGGACAGCCTCAGCAAAATCGGTGCAATCTTCAAGGGAAATAGCAAAAGATGTTCAAATTATGACTTAACATACATACACCATCAGAACGACGCATATAAGCATGTAAACCACAACCGAAGTTAAACTCAAGGTAATGTCCAGTTGACCACGCAAGGCGGACTTATCATCAACAAGCCGCTAGTGGTATGGAATAAAGCGAAGCTATCTCAATAAAACACCACACATCAAAGTAAGCTACTTGCATGAAATTAAGCTACTTGGATACGAAAGGAAGAAGAAACCTTGCTAGCATTTCATGACAAGACGAATTCCATCATCAATGAAAAGATCTATTATCATAAAATGTGTTACACAACAATCTCTTCAAAAGTTTTCAAAGGGAAAACTTTCTCTCTTCTCCAAATTATGCAAAATGCTCTACAATACTACACTATCTAGCTCTAATGCTCTCTCAATGTCTACTACTCCAATGTCTATCTAATTCTAATCTGATCTAATGAATTACAAATGAGGGGGACTCCCCCTTTATATAGCTAGCCAAGTCCCAAAAGACGGCTAGGGTTACAATCAATAGAGTGGCCAAATCGTGCCACCTCAGCCCTAAATAATATTGCCCTAAAACCGCCACAAAGGAGAGTGGGGTAATAAATGCCCATAATGTCCACCATCATCCTTCTAGAAGATTCCATTTGTAGACGCGTTCACACTATTCTCGATCTTCTTTCTTGGCGTTGTTCTTTGATTTCTTCCACTTGAGGGTCTTCATCTTCGTCACTTTGAGTTATACTAAGTCTCAACACTTAGCCATTTTCTTGCAACCTTTTCTCCTTCAAGATTGAAACTCATCTTCATCGTGCCTCCACTTTAAGTCATCGTGCTCTGGCCTCCACGTTTCCCCTGCAAAACAAGCAAGGAGAGGGGTATTAGAATACTTCATGATATAAACTTAACTCACTTACCTGATTTTCATGCTTTGATCTCCAAGCGTTCATCGCCAACTTTGTGTTCAAGTTCATGCCTTAGATAAACTTCATCTTTGAGAAATTCATTTCACCTGCTGGAGCTCTGATAACCTCGATTTTATTCAACTCTGGCTCAAGAAAACTATCTTCACGAAGGATTTAAGCAAATTCACCTAGGCAGTTTCTTTCAAATTCATCGTCTGGAGGATTTCACCTTGAAAACACATTTTCTTCATTTTTGCCTTAGAAAATTTTCAAATTTCCCTTAGGAAATTCATCAACCTGGTGCCCACTTAAAATCTTCATCCCAAAATTCTCGACAAGCTGTGGAAGACCTTAAAATCAACTCCTCATCGATAATCTTCGATACCCAGAAGAAAATTTTCTTCAGAACGCATCGAACCCATGGGTACCCAACGAACGGGTTCATTTAATTTTCTCGAATTTTGAACCTTAGAAAATTATTTCCTTGTGAAATTTAAATTCGCTCTTTGCATCTGTAAAGATTTCCTGTTGCTCTGACTTGAGAATTTTTTTTTATCAACCCGTGCAGCTGGCATTCACCGACTTCACCTCAAGCAACTCTGTTCACGCTTCGGGAAAATTCTATCACTTCTCCAGACTTAGGCATTTTTCTAAGGGAGAAAATATTTTGTGCCTTAGAAATTTTCTTGAATCATCTCGAAAATTTTGCCTTAAAAAAAATTTTATTTTTACTCGACTTTGATCATCTTGCCCGCGAGGGAAAATCAACTTAGAAAATTTTTCTTGAAGGCGCATCACACTTAATTTACTTTTCATCTGGCATGCATTATTCATCCTTTGTATTTTATTCTCTATAAAATTTCCAACGCCCTAGCAAGCATCTTGTCACTCATCTTATATTTTATTTCACACTTGAGAAGAATCACGCCTTAGCACTCACAAGCCTAGCATCACACTTGAAGGTGAATATTTTAAAAGTCTAACGCCTTAGCATACTTATCATCCCTCAACACTTTTAGGCGCATATGGCATATACAAGAGGATACGCCTAGCAATTTTATTTTCCATCACTCACCACCTTTATACTTGAAGAGGAAAATCACGCCTTAGAAAATTTTCACACTTATGCCTTAAGAAATTTTCTAACACTTCATCACTTATCACCCTTGGCGCATAGCATTTGGAGAATAATATTACCACTTAGGGAAATTTTGAAACCACGTCTTATTTCATCTTCAACACTTCACATGCACCTTGTCCACGCCTTAATCACATTTCACCTCACTTTGGCGCACTTGACACTTGAAGAAGGACTTCACACTTTCAACGCCTAGCATTCATCAAGCTTTCACCACGCCTAGAAGAGAATTTTCACCCACCTTTTACCTTATTTACTACCTTTATTCACCTTTCACATCTCAACTTTGGGCGCATTTGAGACATAGAGGAGGATGGGCGCATTTTGCATGATGTAGTGGATGAAGATTCCAACGCCTTAACCTTTTGTCTTCACTTGAGCTTGTTTGGGCGCATTTCTTGCCTTGAGGAGGATAAACTTTGTTGACCCTTTGACCTTTTTGCTTGCTGGGCGCATTTTACATGTCTAGGAGGATGAAAATCTGCAACGCCACCTCCTTTGGAATATTCCCCACCTTGTTTTTGTCTTTACTTGCCCTTATTTGGGCGCATTTCACATAGGGAGAGGGATAGAAGATGTTGACTCTTTTGACCTTTTGAGAGATGGGCGCATTTGCTAGGTGATGGAGGATGAGAACTCATACTTAGAAAATTTTTCAAATACCTTGCACCAACTCTTCCTTGGGCGCATTTTAGCATGGGAGGAGGATAAAATTCTTTGACTTGTTTGACCTTCTCTCAAGATGGGCGCATTTGAGGCCTCTAGGAGGATGAACAGTGACTTAGAATATTTTTCTTGATGCCTCTTTGAGCTGGGCGCATTTTACCCCTGGTGAAGGACGAGGTCTCAGACTTAGAAAAATTTTCAACTTTTTCCTCTTCAAGTTTGGGCGCATTTTGCCCCTGGAGCAAGATAAAAACTTTGACTTTCTTTGACTTTTCTCACCTTGGGCGCATTTTGCCCTGTGTGAAGGATGAACTTCGTTTTCAAAATTTTCCACGCCTCTAGCTGAGATGGGCGCATTTTCTTATGCCTGCTGGACGAGACTCCAGACTTAGACAAATTTTCATCATCCTTGCCAGCCTACGTGCCCTGCTATTTATAGTAAGTTCTCTGAATTTGCGCCTGTGAAGCTCGGAATGGCCTGAAATTTTGAACGTAGCATCCTCATAACCCTGTTAACCTGTCGACACTGCCATTTTTAGTCACCCTGCTATTTTTAGCATGTTTCCGGGGGTGGTTTACTATAAATAGTAAGCTCATGTTTCTGATAGCTCCCAAGCTCCGATCGAGTTGAAATTTGAATGAGGCGATCCTCACCACGTGACCTGTTGGCTGACACTGACGCATGCACCTGATTTACTATTTTTAGCATGTTTCCAATTTTACTTACTATAAATAGTAAGTGCTCCGTTTGACCTAAAATTTCACCAGCAGATAGCCTGAAGGACGCTGATCGCAGTGGTTTACACCGGATTTTGAAGATTTTGACTTTTTACGCCTATTTTTAGGCTCCGAAGTTGGAAACCCTAACTCGCTTTGCATGCGTATCAAATGAACTCTGTTTGCCTTCGTTTCTGCGGTGCTGCGATCAACTCGTGAATCACGGAAGCTGCTGGGGAGAGGCCGGTACAAAGGGGCATACCTGCCTAAAATAAGCAAAGTTCATTCTTGAGGTGAGTCTTGTTTTGCATGTCATACCATCGAAGCCCTCGAAAAACCATCCGAGGAATCACTTTGGAGCATGCAAAAAGAAACCTCGACATACTGGAAAACCCTAAAAATAGCCTTGGAAGAATTTTGAATCACGAAAGTTATGCATACTCGTCTTGCATGTTATATCATCGCGAAAGTCTCGAAAAACCCAGAAGGAATATGTAGACATGCAAAGAAAAACTCTGCATCTGCACCCTGAAATTCGTCCCGGAAGCTGGACCGCTAAAAATAGTAAGTCGTCCGTTTTTGCTCAAATTTTTACCGCGTGAGTAGCTTGGCGGCGTGCTCACGAATCTTTATTAATGACGGAATCACAAAATGTTGACCCGAATGCGCTGCAATCTACACTTACTAAAAAATAGTAAGTACCTCGAGAGAAATCGATAATTTACCCGGCACAGCGGAAGCTTATCGCCGACAAAAATATTAGCTCTGTCTTCAATATATTCACCTTGTTTGACCTCAAATTGACCAGAAGACTCAAAACCCTAATTTTCAGACTTGGCCAAATCTCACGTTTAAGCTCACAGACGGGAACGTCCCCGGAAAGGCAGACCATAGAAAAGAGAGAGAGAGAGAGACACAAAACCAAAGCCAAAAGGCGGGAATGGAGCAAAAGTGGGGATTTACATTTGAATGGGGCTGATGTGAAAAAGGTCACAACATCAGCATCCACGGAAAGTGTTGAAAAACACTTTAAGAATTGAACTCAGATTAGTCTTCCTCAAACCATCATACAAAAAGGACACTTACTCTAAAGGGGAGAAGAATCCGATATTGGATCAAAACACTTTCATCTAAAACCTTGTGAGTGTGTGCATGCATTCCATCTCTAAACCATTTCGACTTCTGGAATCGGCCGCAGCAGGTTATATAAATACCTTAACTTCAAAAGCATCCTGGACATTGCCCCGCTGCCAGTCAGGCGTCCATAGCCCCGACGAGGTTGTCGCTACAATTCTCACGAATATTGCTCCACTGCCGGTCGGGCGTCCATAGCCCCAGTGGAGTTACTCGTATGTTCCCAAAACCAATATTTCATGATATTTTTCTTTTCATTTTCTCATTTTCTCATTTCTTTCAAGCACATTTTCTTTTCCTCATTTGATTTCTCCGTCAATTCCTTAATTGGCTGGCAGGCAATGAAGCCTCCAATGGGTTTGAGAATTGCAGTGGCGCTGAAGCAAGACGTAAAATTTTCACCTGCCAAGACCTTTCCCAAGAAACCAAAATGACTCAGAGTGGAGATAGGTAAGATTTTTAAGGTCTTTAGACTCGTGTGTTGAGATACAATAACGGGTTAACCTCCCAAGACGAGCTCAATCTCTAACTGGATGATGACAAGAGGAAAACAAACCTTAGTCCTTTTCAAAAATTTATGCAAATTCCAGTGAAAGAAACCACGTTGTGAGAGTGAAACCATCATCACCCCCTTCGCAACGGGAAAACCCAAAAAATCCTTGCCCATTCCAAACCAAAACCACTTGAGCGGACAACTCAAGGGACGGAAACGCCAAACCAAAAACCCAAAGGGCAACAAACCAAAACAAAGGAAAACAGGAAAGCAAACGGGAAAGCAAACCTAATCTAATATATTACAAAGTAGGCTCTCGGAGAGAACCTAGGGTTGGAAATAATGCTTGAGGAATCTCCCATCGTCTGGCAATGGGATATCCCCTCCTGTTCTTGTTCGTAACTTAAATGCATCATTTCCCAGGATCTTAGAAGCTTGATCGGGGTCCAACCATGATTTGTCGATCCATCCGTTCATGACCCTTTGATATTCAGCCATACCTTCCAAAGCTTCATTCCTTTTTCCCACCAAGTGTATTGACTGAGAGAACCTTTCTCTCTTATTAACTCCTTCACATTCTTCTTCTAAAGTGACTCGTTGAATCATCTCCGGGACTTGCTCTGAGGAGATCTTACTCATGGTACCTGTGTTCTTTGAATGGAAAGCTCCGGGAATTCTACATGGATTGGGTAATGACAAGCCCTTGATGGAGGCACTTTCTGCATCTTGCTTTACACCTTTTAACATAGAATCTCTGAACGTCCCTTCACTCTTATTCCTATCTGAATCATTTTCAATCAACATTCCGGTGAAGGCAGGCGTATCTTTTGAAAACTTCTCTCCCTCCGAGCTTTGCAACGTGAGGACTTCTTTCTTAATAGGCTTGTATGAACCCAAATCAGTCTCCACGAATAAAACATCACTATTTTCACCACATTCTGTAATCATTAATTTGAGCCGTGGTGTACTTTCAATTTTTATCTGATTTGGAACTCCTCTCCAAGGTAACCACATGTGGGAGAAGTCAGTTGCAATGTATCCATTCAATTTTCTGGACCAATCTCTGCTTAATAGCATGCCATAACCATCTGGTATATCCACAACTGATATGTCAATGCGACTCTGAATTCTGGGATCCGCAGCTAGCTGCATATGAATACCATTTAATTCCCCTACAACTGGAACTTTAGTCTTATCCAGCTGAGTCACTTTCTTGTTGGTCTGGAGCGGAATTATACCCAACGCCTGACATACCTTCAAAGGCATGACATTACTTGATGCACCAGAATCGATCAAACAATTATGCAATAACTTTCCAAAAATTCTAACTGAAACCAGAAATGGGGCTGGCTCGCCTTTTCCCTGATAGAAAATGACTGGCTTCTTCTTTTCATCTACTGAAACATTCTTCTTTTCATCCTTTTTGCTTGATTGAAATTGATTGTCTTGAACAACCTCTCTGGGATTCTGCGTTTGTTCTTGTTTTTGCTTCTGCTCCGCAGGAATATTGAACCGTTTCTTTTTATCTTCAATCCATGAAGAACCTTGTACCATACCTACGAAGTTTTGAGGTTGTTGCGGTGCTTCCCAAGTATCAAATGGCGCGTGAGGCACCTCTTCTACCATATTTGCACTCTGCACAGGACGAGACTGTGTGTTCACGGGAGGATTCCTTGATGAACTAGATATTTGCATATGCAGTAATTCAAACAAGTGGTCACTAGGAAAGAATAAAGGGGGTTGGTAACTATTGTGACCTTTTTCACACATCACCCCATTGCAAATGGGGACCCCCTAATTTTTGCTTCGTTTCGAACTTTTGGCTTGATTTTAGTTAGTTTTCCTGTTGTCTCTCTCTCTTTCTGTCCCTTTTCTGCTGTCTATCTTTCAGGGATTGTGCCCGTCTGTGAGCTTTAACGTGAAATTTGGCCAAGTTTGAAAATTAGGGTTTGTACTTTCCTGGTCAGTCCGAGGTCGAATAAAGTGAATAAATTGAAAACAGAGATTAACATGGGTGTTAGTATGCTTCCAGTAGACTTCCACTGAAATTTCATTAGATTCCGGCTACTTACTATTTTTAGTAAGTGTGAAATTTGGAACATTTTCTTGACACTTTCGGAGCTTTAATAGTCACACTACATCCAAGACACCTCAAGCTGCTCACTGGAAAAATTTGAGCTGAAACAGACAACTTACTATTTTTAGCAGTTCAGCTTCCGGAGCAAATTTCAGGGCTTAGATGCAGAGTTTTTCAACGCATGTCTGGAGATCCCTTCTGGGTTTTCAGAGACCTTCGCGACAGTATAACATGCAAAATGAGATGACAACTTTCAGAGTTCAGCCTTCAGAGGCTATTTTTTGGGTTTGCATGTCGGGGTTTTCTTTGCATGTCGGCGTATTCCTTATGGGTTTTTCGAAAGCTACACAGTGATGTGACATGCAAACAGAGATGGTCACTCATTTAGGAACTTACTATTTTTAGCAGGTGCATCTCGGCAGTTGCCTCCCGGCACTTCAGAATCATGAGTTGATCGCAATGCAGCAGAAACAAGAACAAACAGAGATCATTTGATATGCATGCAAAACAAATTAGGGTTTCCAGCTTCGGGGCCTAAAAAGAGGGGTAAAAAGTCAGAATTTTCGAAAACCGGTGTAAACCACCGCGATTAGCATCCTTCAAGCTATCTACTGGTAAAATTTGAAGACAAACGGAGCACTTACTATTTATAGTAAGTCATTTTGGAAATAGGCTAAAAATAGAAAGTCAGCAGCCGGTGCCGATGTCAGCAGGCAGGTCACGTGGTGAGGAGCGAATCATTCGAATTTCAAAGCAAACGGAGTTGTGGAGATATCAAAAGCAGGCAGTTTCTATAAATAGCAAACCACCTTCAAAAATGGGCTAAAAATAGTAGGCCAACCCAAGATAGCAGTGTCAACAGGGTAACAAGGTTGTGAAGATCCAGTGTTCAAAATTTCAAATCATTCCGAGCTTTAGAGATGCAAGAATTGGAGGACTTACTATAAATAGCAAGTATGGAGAGGCTGGCAGAGGTCAGGAAAAATGGCTAAGGCATGAATTTCATCCTATAGCACCCAGGAAATGTGCCCACTTCAGCTGGAGAGTAAGAAAGTTTTTAAGTGTTCAAATATCCTCCTGCCTTAGTGAAATGCGCCCTCTTCACAGGCATGAAATGAAAATTTTTCTAAGTGTTGAGTCTCATCCTGCTCATGCCTTGAAATGCGCCCAAGGAGAAATAAGATGATGAAAAATATTCTAAGTCATTGTTAAATCTTCCTGCCACCTCCAAATACGCCCAACAAGTATTCAAGGTGTTTGAAAAAGTTTCTAACATGTTTCATCCTCCTCACATGGCAAAATGTGCCCACTTCTCAAGGAAGTCAAAGAGGTCAACGTGTTTCATCCTCCACCACCTCAAATTTGCGCCCATCCTCCATGCATGCTAGAATGCGCCCAAATGAGGCCATGTGAAGACAAAACAAGCAAGTCAAAGAGTCAAAGTTTTTCATCCTGCACACATATCCAAATGCGCCCTGCTTGATGAGGAAGCATAAAAAATTTCTAAGGCACAAGTTTCATCCTGTAGCTACCCCAAAATGCGCCCTCGTCCAGTTGGCAGGTGATAAAAAATTGCTAAGTGTTGAAAATATCCTGCAGGCACCTCCAAATGCGCCCTCTTCAAAGTCAAGGTGTTAGAAAATTTTATGAAAAGGCATTCATCCTCTAGCACATGCTAAATGCGCCCACCCTCAAGAAGAAAGTTTAAAAAAATTCTAAGGCATGGACAAATATCCACCTTCATACCTCATATGCGCCCACCTCAAGCATGAGATGCCAAAATATTCTAAGTAAAAGTTCATCCTTCTCCACTAGTAAAATGTGCCCATGCTAAGAAGTTCAACAAGAGAAAGTCAAAAGGTCAAAGATGCTCATCCTTCTCCACACCTCAAATGCACCCAAAGAAAAATAGGGAGATAAAAAAATTCTAAGTGTTGAAGTTATCCTCCTCAGCCATCAAAATGCGCCCAAATGGGGCCATGTAAAGACAAAAGAAGGAAGTCAAAAGGTCACTTGTTGGAGGCGTTACAAGTTTCATCCTTCATGCATGTTCAAATGCGCCCAAGGTTAGAAAGTCAAAGAGTCAACGTGTTTCATCCTCCACACCATGGCAAATGCGCCCACTCCTCTCTCCTCAAATGCGCCCATGCAACCCCTAAGCAAAGTCAAAAAGTCAAGTGTGTTATTCTTTTCATATGCCAAAATGCGCTCAAGCTAAGGAAGAGAGTCAACAAGTCAAAGGGCGTTTGAAGCTTGTCCTCTTGCTACCTCTATATGCGCCATGTAAAGGTAAAGGTGTTGAAGGTAAAAAAAGGGGAATATCCTAAGGCGTTGGAATGTAAAAGGAAGTTTATCCTTCATGACTAGTGAAATGCGCCCAAGGTGATGGGAGTGTGAAGTAAAATATTGTTAGGCGTTGGGAATATTAAGTCTATGCGGGATGAAGAATAAAACATGTTAGCTGTTTGATAATGCTTTCGAGACAAATTTTCTAAGTAGGTTGAAATCAAAATTTCCTCACAGGCAAAATGGATGAAGTTGAGTAAAATCTCTAAGGCAAAATTTCGAAATGCGAAATGATTCAAAAATTTTCTAAGGCGAAGTATTTTCTTCCTTTAGAAAATACGCCTAGACATGAAGGTGATGAATTTTCTTCCTGAGGCACGAATGAATTTGCCAGTGATGGAGTCAGAAGATGCTGGCATTACAGGTTGATAAAAAATTTTCAAGTCAGAGCAACAAGAATCATCTACAGATGTGAAGAACGGGATTTAATTTGTTAAATATTATTTTTCCAAGGTTCAAAATTCAAGGAAATTAAATGAACCCGTTCGTTGTATACCCATGAGTTCATCGCGTTTTGGAGGAAATTTTCTTCTGGGTATTGAAGATTGTCAACGAGGAATGGATTTTAGTGTCTCCTGCACTTCGCCAAGGCCTTCAGGTTGGAGATTTTAAATGGGCACTCAAATAATGAATTTCCTAAGGGAAATTTAAAAAAAAATCTAAGGCATGGAATAAAATGTGTTGTTGACATAAAAGTGCCTTGGCAGATGAATTTGAAAATGATCACCTAGATAATTTTTGATCAAATTCCTGATGAAAACATTTTTCCTCGAGCCTGAGTTGGATGATACACCCTTGAGGAAGATGAAGTTTGTCTAAGGCATAAAAAATTTGAGGATGAAGTTGGCTAATGAGGACGATGAACGCTTGGAAGTTAGAGTGTGAAAATCCTGGTAAGTAAGTGAATTTATTTTATGAAGTGTTCTAATGCTCTTCTCCTTGCCTCTTTTGCAGGAGAAACGTCGAGACCAAGCGGTGATGACTTAAGTGATTCAAGATGACATTTCAACCTCGATGGAAGAAAAGTTGCGAAAAATGGCTAAGTGTTGAGACTTAGTATAACTCAAGTGACAAAGAGGAAGTTGAAGAACGACGTCAAGAAGAAGATCAAGAACAGTGTGAACACGTTTCTAGGTTGGAATCTTCTAGAAGGATGATGGACATTAATGGCTCATTTATTACCCCACTCCACTTGGTGGCGGTTTTTAGGGTGAATCTTGTTTAGGGCTGAGGTGGCACAATCTGGGCCATCCAGCCGATTGTAATCTGAGTCGTCCATTGGACTTGGCCAACCATATAAAGGGGGAGTCCCCCTCATTTGTATCTCATTAGAAAGTAGAAATTAGCTTAGAGTTAGACAATAGACATATAGTAGAGAGACAACTTAGAAGTAGCTTAGTATAGATTGATAGTGTAGTTGAAGAAGAAGGAAAGTTTTCCTTTGAAAACTTTGCAAGAGATTGTTGTGTAAAACTTTCATAATAAAAGATCTTTTCATTGATGGTGAAATTTGTCTTTGTTATGAATAGCTAGCGAGGTTTCTTCATCCTTTCTACTTCAAGTAGCGTAATTTCATTTTTATGCAATTAGATGTTAGCTATGGAATGTGGTGTTTGATCTAAGCAAGCTTTGCTTATCCATACCACTAGCGGGCTCACTGATGGTGTGTTCGCCTTGTGTGGTCAACTGGAAACGTTGTGGGCCTAACTTCAATCACAGTTTGAATGATGGTATGCGTCGTTGTGATGGTATCTTCATGTCAAGTGGTGGTTTGAACATCTTTAGTCATCTCCCCTAAAGATTGCACCGACTCCGTGGAAGCTGTCCGAGGTGAGGCAAAGCGAAGTTTGGTTGAAGTTTGCTGAAGTTGAGCTCCATATCTCACACTTAGAATAGATTTAGACTCTCTAAACCTTACACCATTTCAATTCAGTGCTTTCTGGTTAGAATAGGAAACCCACGCTTCATTGATAAATCTATCGAATTGTGGAAACCCCTTCCCCTGCTGTTGAATAATTCCGTAAGTCCCCTTGAAATACCAGCAAATCACATCGAGCCAACTGAGCCTATTCGCACTAAAAGAACCTTGGAGTTGAATGCACGAACTCTCTCGCAATCTTAGCATGCTGAATACTTTGATCAAGAGAGAATAGGGTAGCCATTGGCGACTTTATTCTGCGTTGGTGCGGTCACGAAAAACACATCAATAGTAACCTTATGAGATAAGAGGGCTTCACACATAACTTAAGGCACGGTAAACCAAGCAAACCAATCATCGAAGGAATAGACAAAAAGTGCAAGGCATAGCTAGGGTTTTTAGGTTTTTTTGACCTTAATGCATAGAACGAGCAACTTTTTGCATAACCCTAGCAAAAAGATAACAATTTGCAACTTTTGAGCAAAAATGGGAGCAAAGAGCCAAAAAATTTAACAATACACTACCAATTAATATTGTATATTATATTCTATAATAAAACTTGATATAGTTAATAATTAATGTATTTTGTATATCATACAATTTAAATTAACATATAAATATAATAAAATATATAATATATATGTTATATCATACAAATTAAATCATATATAATATACTTATATTTAATACTGTATATAATATTACATATATACATATTATACTATTATTTTTATATATTATATTCTATATTACCTTTCTATATATTATAATATTTATTTATATATTATTTGTTATCATTATATTTAATTTATATATTAAATTATACGTTATGAAAATACTATAATGTATATTAATATATATATATATACTAATTATATGAGGGGTAAGGAGATATAGATAGAGAGGAAGATAGAAATAGAGATGGAGAGGGATATGGAGAGGAGAGGGAGATATAAAGAGCACTCAAAAATTATTCATCAATTTGTAAATGTTCATTGACAATTGTTAATCCATTTAACGTTGTGAGACAAGTTTGACAAGACCTTGTGAACTTGCAAGTCCATTTAATACACTTAAATAATTACTATGTTACCATGTTCGCCTCTTGCAGGGCCAGATTCGGGTTCAGTTCGCACCAGATCTAGGTTTTGTTTTAGTTCCTCTGTGGGTTCCGGCAGGGTTCCTATGTAGGGGGCCTAGTTTGCCTAGGTCGAACCTTAGCGCACCCAAGATACACTTTGTTACATCCCGATATTATAGCTACTATTGTATAGGGAAATTGATTGTAATGTTTGAATCTTGATGATGAATAAAACATGGTTGATCTCGTTAATAAATGAATGAGTTCTGTTTAAATGATGATTTCATTTGATTGTTACTTCTAAATGATTAGTCTTGGTTAAATATTGCAAACAATTATGAAATAATGTTATTCTAACTTGTGAGATGTTTTTGCCTTGTTATGAGCATATGACTGCCGATGTCATGTCATGATGTGCAGGTACGAAGATTGATCCTCCGGACAGAGGAGAGACATCATTCGGGGAGGAACTTGGTCAGGTAAACAATAACGATTACCAAATTGAGCATACACACACATACTATAGATTGAGTAAGCCAAGTCTGTTTGTCGAGATAACGGTAAGTCATCCGTAGGCTTGTTTATTGACCATAAGGATTCTGAATTCACTTCTTTATGCTTTAGGAAGGTGATTGTTTAAACGTTAGACTTGCTATACAATGACCCAAGTATAAATTATGTGAACGTTATGATTGAATGGAAACGCACGTACATCTATACATTGTGAACACGTATTTATATGTACAGACATATCAATACATGTGTACGTTAAGCAGACGGATATGCTCATACACATGTGTCGACATGTATGTACACATACATACGTATATACAAGTGTATATGTGTACACATTCCGTTTGATATCTGTAGTGAAAATAATATTTTATAATATTGCCTAGCAAAATTACATAAATATTTATGTATTAAATTAACAATGTGATTATATGTATGGATATATATACATAAATACATAAATGTAAATGTATTATATATTTATATATTTAAATATATATATTAATATAAAGGTAATATTTATATATATATAAATATATATATAGATCACGATATAATGTCGGAAAATATATATATTTATATATTTAGAAATATTACACCTAATTAAAATACATATATGATTAAATATATAAATGATTAAGGTTAAAATGTGAAATGTATAAATTAAATTGACATAGAAGAATATTCAATAGAATAAAAATTGAACACAAAGGATTTAAATCCTTTAGCCATAATGAAATATTTCGATTTTAATCTCATTATGGAAATAGTGCCTTTTGTTTGAATTAATCAAATCAAAGAGAAAGTTGAATTGTTTATAATGAACATCTGAAATATTTAAAAAGAGTAAAGAAACGTTTTAAGCATGAAAATCGCGTGAAAAGCCACGCGCAGGAAAAAAAAAAAAACGCATTTGAAACACACAGCCAGAGAATAGGTCAATGAATAATGGCCGACACTATTCTTAGGGCATCAAAAATGGCGAACGTGGAAGCTTTTAAACCTTGGTCTAACGTGTATAAGTCATTCATTTAAATACGACTGGCCAAAAGAAAACGTGTGACGTTTGTTAAGATAAAAGTTGAAAAATTCTTCTCTTGCTGGCTCTAAGGAGGTCGAATCACCTTAAATTTGATGACTTAGGGTTTATGAATTCGCCAAGTGTCTTTTTGACAAATTCTGGGCACTTGTTGTCAATTTACATGCCTTCTAAAAGGGAAAAGAGTTGCAATTCGGGCCCTATATAATGACGCCCTTCCATTCATTGTGAACACACTTTTGGAGCAATCTGAGTTTACTATTTTCATTCCATATCCATTTCATTATACTGCCTGAGTTTTCCTATATTGCTGAGTTTGATAAGCACAGTAAATTATTTCCAGCATTTACCAGTCACAGTGAATTAAGTCATTTTGAGTTTAAAGTGAGGAATTTGTATTACTGAGAAGGAATTGAGTGGTGAAAACACGTCTAAGAGAAGAGTTATAGGAGTTCACTATAGAGTGAAATACTATCATAAAAGAAGCCATATTCAGCTGAAACCTTGGAAGCTTATTTGAAGGAGAATCTAGAAGAGCAAATTTGGAAGGAGAAACTTTAAAATCAGGCATGAATCCTTCTAAGTTTATAATTTTTATTGAAGTGTTTTTTTTGTTTTGATCTTGTGATTGCTGTTCTCAATTAGCTCTAATAGGATTGAACTGTTTTGATGAATAATTAAAGCAATTCATTTAAGAAGAAAATGTGAAAAGGATTCAATGAATAGGGGGAAATTGTAAAAAAGAGATTATTTGGGTAAAGAGTTTAAGGGATTAGATTATTTATCTTGCATTAAAACGAAATAATGGAAAAGATAAAAGGGAAGGATTTATTTGCATTTATGAATGGTTATTGCAAGTTGTGTATGATCTCTATATATGGAGAATACGTAGACGTATTATTTATCTACTAGGATCGAAATGATAGCAGAATCAAGTGAAGTCTTTTAGCTTAAGTTATTAGGATAACTGAGACAAGTTAAATACTCCTAGGATAAAGAGTTCCTAGTTAGGAGGATTGTTTCAAGACACTTGAGTACTGTTTTCATTTCTAGTAGGTTCGTATGAT